>JANHFX010019052.1:0-13002 GCA_027560015.1 Chloroceryle amazona | reverse complement strand
GCGCGGCCGGTCGGGGCAAGGGGCGGGTGCTCCCGGGTGGCTCCACCACTCGTGAGACGCGACATCGCCTGGGAGATGCTCTGTCACTTGTGACATGCTGCACGGCTTGTGAGATGCTCCATCGCTCGTGAGACGATGCTCCATCACCTGTGAGATGCTCAATGCTCCGCTGCTGATAGGTGCGCCATCACTTGTGAGGCAACGCTTCACCGTCACTCGAGACGCTCCACCACTCCTTGTAGGCATTCCCACCACCACAGCGGGGAAGGGACAAGGGGCCACAAGGGTCGCGCTCCAGGTGCACGCGTGGGCAGGCTGCTGGGATGCGCTGTGTGGAGCAGCTGGTGTTTCCCGGCCGCCGGCTGCGCGGGCCCCCTGGGGCTGGCTCCCGGCTCCACTCCCCCTCCTGGACCCCTGAGCTGGGGCCCTGCCCCAATGCCGGGGTGGTGGAGAAGGAGCCCCGGCTTCCAGGGAGCTCTCCCAGTCCCACTGTCCCGGGGAGTGCTCCCAGTTCCACCACCCACCCCACACCCCCACAAGAAAGACTGAATGTGTATCCCTGGGAAAAGGAGGAAATGATGCAGTAAATTACTTTAATTAGGTACATCCTTGAAGGAGTATTTAAAAAATAAACTGTAACTGGAATATCAGTTTTGGAGAAAGCAAATTCAAACCCTCAAAACAATTATTTGTTTCTAAAACTAAGCAAATTTCTCATCTTTCAAGAAAGAACTTCAATAAGGCTGTAATGTAAAAGATTCATTCCTGAAGAAAAGGAATGCCACTCATTAATGAGACATAGTACCTACTTACACCTTACGATCAAACAGGAATCTACAAAGTACAGATAATAAAACCAGAGTGGTATGTTTTATTTTAACCTTTTCCATGTGATGAAAGAGTAATCATATGGAATATGAAGTAATTGTACCATTACAGTGGTTTCTGCAAACAAGACAATACTTTTAAATAAGCAAGGACATGCATTGCCAATACAGTTGTTTATATTTACCAAACAAAACATTTGGTCCTTCAGTGTCATCAACATTCAAATACTATTCTTGCCTACTGAATATGTGTCCTCCATTCAAGTCAGACCTGTTCTACTCAAATAAACATGCCTCTTTCTGAAGAGTCTGAACTGATGAGTTTCTCCATTGCTGCACTTCAGTATTTCTCATATTTTAGCATCCTACATTCTCATCACAGGGACTGAAGAAGCACGCTATTATTCTAGTACTAGATGAATGATGACAGGGGCTTTTTCCTGCACGACGGAAACTTCTGCAATAGAAATCAACATGAATAAAATGCTTTGCTGAAGGGACTCTTCCATCAGTCCTGATGATACTTAGGTTACTTCTATCCAGAGTATTTGGACTTCTAGACAGAAATCATACAGGGGTACAAGAAAAGCATTCCTGATGAATTCCCAGAGTGAAGCATCACCATTAGAAAATTTTAGTACTGTCTGGAAATAGACACCACGTCTAGGGGGAGGGAGGAGTGTTTCCTCTGAGACTCTGTCTTCTCCTACCCCAGCAAAGTTTCTGCCCAAAGCACATACTTTCCTCTTTCACCATTAATGTTCGGAGTGTGTTACAGATTTGCCAGAGATTGGAATTGTTATAAATCCATTGATTTAAAAAAGATGAGTGGCTTAATGAATGAATATACACTGAAAAAAAACTCAGAACTGCAGACACTGAAATAAAAGCTTTTGCTAATTTAGTGCAAATGCAAAATGGCAATATATATGCTCCCTAAAAAGACCTAATACTTGTTCTGACCCAAACAGGTATATAGTTTGTAGGTGCAGTGGAGGATTCCTTCATTTTGTACGATGACAGTTAACAGAAAGAGACATTAGAAAAAAAAAAAGGCAATTTATAAAATTTATGGATCAAAGGCCACATGTCACAATTCATTAGTTAAACTGGTTAGTCTCATTCTTTTTAAGATTTTACAGCTACTTTTGATTCCTTCCAAGGACAGGAAATATGCCCTCCTGTCATAATTTCTTTAGATAAATCATCTAACAAGAGAGTTAATTAGAATCTTGTACAATTTTACTGTACACAAAATTTGACATGCTGCATTATTTGTTTGCGTTAACAACAGAAAAAAACCCAACAGTATCTGCTTCTTTCTCTGTCATGGGACTGCCTAAGAATTCTCTGTGGTTTAGCCTACAGAGGGACAGAATTTTTGACACCCACCCACCACTTCCCCCAGAATGCAAAACCCGAGGACGATGACTTTTAAAAGATTTACTACCCTTAAGAAACACCTGCATAAATGTATCCTCTTTTCCAAACTAGGGATCAGTTGTGCTTTACTCTAATTAGCATGAAATGCAACACATTTTTTCTTAATCTTTCTAGATGGCATTTATTTAACAGCATGTTCTAGGAAAAAAAAAATATATATGTCATTCAACTTGTCTGCTTTGCTGATTTACAAGAAATAAAATTTATTTTTATCATCCAGTATTAGCAGATCTTTTTCTGAAACCAAAATACAGCTATTAATTTGCTCTTTTATTTGTGCATTGTCCAATTATGCCTGTACCTAATGTATAGGTAACACAATCTTTATTACATTTCCAGCATTCCAGGGTTTCTATTTATTAATACTTTTCTCTGAAATATTTAGAAAGTGTACACAAAATTCTTTTATCTTTAAGAGGCAAAATTCCAGTTAGTCCTCAGAAACATAGTCTGCATTTAAGAATCCCAATTTTTTAACATCACTGAGTAATCATGCTAACTGATCACACCTATGGGATGCTGCAATAACCTCATTTACAGTGTTACCAAAGCTATCAAGCATTCTGATACAGAAGAGAGATTATATGGTGCATAATTCATAATTTTAGCCCTTCAATTTAGCAGTCTTCGTACTCCAAATTTCTCTTAGGTCTCATTCTTTTAACAACTTTTCTAGCTTTTCAATTATCTTCTCACATGCAATTTCTATCCATCTTGACACACTCAAGGGACAAGTTCATGATCTAAATGTATTAATAAAGTTTAAAGACCTTTGGAGAAATAGATACTGCTCGCTGTGAGTTTTGTTGTACTTTTCTACTGATTTTTCTTTCAAATTACTTTTGATTATGTTGTATCCACTTTTTTTCCCCTTTTTTTGTTTTGCATGTGTATCTTAGGGCCAAAGTGAAAAGCTTTCACCAACAGTACCCACTGCACCCTCAGTGAAATATTTCCTCAGGTATTTTTCATCAGCAATTCAGTAAAAGACTTTGTGCAATTGCTAGATCCTTTTTTCCTTATTTCCTCTAAAATCTCTTCTTTTGTGACAGAAAATTGTTACCACCAGGTGAAGTAACAGCTACATACATTTAAAATCTTCTTTTCTATCATCTTAACTCACTCCTTCCCTTGCCATGGACTCTCCAGCAAGTTCAGGACAGGAAGTTCTTCATTTTTATCAGCTGAAGCCCCATTACGGCAATGGCTTCCACTCTTAACATACTAAGTTTTTACTATCTACTTATCTAGCACCCCAGGTGATCCTCAGTGCTTTACACTCTACCTTCTGTCTTCCTCAAAACAGAAGGCATCCAGGTCTTTTGATGGAGAGGCTGTGCTCCTCACCTGAACAGTTACTGTCTTCCTTGGATTTTTTTTAAAACCTCTCCCACTGTGCCTGGTGAATTTATGGCACAGAGGTTTCTCTTGGGGAGAAAGCTGGCAATAATCTTATTTCAGATCTCCCACAACCCACTCCTGTATTATTCTATATATACCTTCCTCCCTTCTCTCCATATGCTCTTAGCCTTAAAGTATCTTTTTACTTTTCTCATATTCTTTACTTTCAAATTCTCAGTAGGGCTACAATTTTCCTTCCTCCACTCCCCATGGTGTTTCCTCTAGCCATACGTTTCTCTTCCTCCTATTATTTGTTCAGTCTCACTCAGTTTTTTCTCCCCTCAGCCCTCTCCTTTCCCTTTTCTTATTTTCTCTTTCTGGCCATAATAGCCTGCCATCCTATATTACCATGCTGCGTCAGACTCAAACTGTATTTCCAGACTGCCTTTCTCAATGCAGTTTCCTGAAAATGCTTATGCCATAAAAATGCTTTTTGCCTCACTACAATGACCTACTGTCTTCAGTGTTTAAAAATTAGAATATTTCTTCCAAACTTACCTCTATTTTATATTTGCTGTTCTGTAACACATAACAATATCAAGCTTCTCTATCCCTCTTTGTCTACAACAGGTCTTGAAACAGTGACATTTCATACCATCTCAGAACACAGAATCAGAGAATCATTTAGGTTGGAAAAGATCTTTAGGATCATTGAACGTCTTCATCAAAACCCTTTTCTAGTGAAAAGACTGAAATCTGAAACCCGTTGTTTTAGTCAAAAGTGAGGGGTGGTACAGAATCCCATGTGCTGCACTGATGACCACTGTATCTTCAGACAGAAGAGCATATAGAAGGTATTAACCGTATCTCCGTTCTCAATGTCTTCTAGAGCTGCTGATTCTTTATGCCATTTCCAGTTTTATTTTTCAGTTTCTGATTCTCCATTTTCCCTGAAATTTCTATTTATTCCATTCCTAACCTATCATTTCAATTTTATTTTGCGAATATATTCTGATCTGCATGTTTTCACTCTGCACATCTTTAGGTCACTTAGCATATCTCCCAATGCTTTCTGTAAAGCCCTTAATCTTAGCAAATTTCACCTTCATTAAGGAATTTTGAAATGTGCTTTCCTGATCAAGTCTTCTTCAAAATCCTCCTCTAATTCAGTCTCCTCTGATAAGAGGAGACTCTTTCTGTCTTGCTGCTCTTCCTGTACATGCCCTGGGTTGCTACATGGCAAAAATTGACATTAAAGGCTTAATTTCATTCTCCAAGGACCCTCATGGGGAATCTGCCTCCTTATATGGAATATCCCTTGTCTTTAAAAAAGAGTTCAAAGTAACTAAAGGCTTGAATAAAAAACAGCGTTCACAAATCATCCTACTGCCTTCTCCAACTTTCATTCCAGGAAGGTGTCTGCTCCAGCAATTTCTACTGATCCCATACCACTGTACTGTTTCAATTAAACTAAGCATTTATATCTAATTAGAAAAATATTGGAAGTTTTGATGAATTCTGTCTAAAAACACTACTTGGTGTTTTGAGCTTACTGCAGAAAATAAAACAGTTGTGAGTCAATTAAGTGGAAAATTGCTGTCTTAGATCCTCTAAGGTGCAAAATGTTCTCTTGTTTGCTGTTATCAGTATGTCTAGTAATTGCTTTTTGTCCAACTATTTTAAAAAGGGGAAATAGACTTACAGTCTGGAGAAAGAGAGACAGCAAAACATAAAAAAACTAAAGCATTAATGTTTTTTTTAATTGTTTTTCTATTTTATAGCATAAAGAAAATGTACCAGAAAAAGACATCTGCCCTATCAAAATGGGAAAGGTAGAAAGATGAAAAGAAGATGCATAAAAATATTAAAACAAGCAACAGGTCACATTTAAAAACAAACACTCATGGTCTTTTTTTCTGTTAATTCTTTCGAAATAAAAGCCTTTCTGTACTGTAGTACTAAGGTTGAGAATACTTGTAGTAACATTTCTACATAGATTTAATTATAAAACAACATTGTAAAATCTTACGTGGTATTAAATTACACTTTAGGACTAGATAACAAGGACAAAATTGCTTTCTGTAACAAAGCAACAACTCAGCACAGGCAAAGATCACATTCTTCTTTTAAGACTAGCACACACATACACCAGTATTCCTGGTGTCCAGTAAACACGGGCAGGGAGTACCAAACAGCCGCTTTCCTGAACTAGACCAACACCTCCCCTTGCTGCAAAACAACTATAGAATTTATTTTCCCCTGTACAATTTCTTTCTTCTTTTTTTTTTTTTAAAAAATAAATCTTCTACAGCATAGCCTTACAACTGTAAATTCAGCTTGTACCATACCTGCACCCAGATATTCTTATCATCCATGCCAACACAGAAGTAGGTCTTTGAAAATCCTCCTTGAAGTTTACTAACTTCTTTCATGTTTTCACTCTCACCACATTAATGAAATCTTTATTGAAAAGAAAAGTGGTTAAGACCATTTTCATAACAACGATGAAGAGTGCCTGACAGATTTACTTTCAGGCAACTTTCCAGCCAAAGTCAACAGCTAACAAGTCTCCCTCTGAATTCATGCTGGAGGTTGTAACTCACTAATTAAGTGTTCCTCAAACATTTCAAGGAACGTTCAGATTTTCTACTGATCCACTCAAAGTGCTCCTCTATAAAGAGATACTGAAGCTGGGTATAACTATATAAATTGAGGTTTTCTTTCTTTTTAAGGTAACCTCAATCTGAATTCTAGCATCCTAGTCCACCGTAAACAGTCTTCCATGATACAGAAGTAACTACTTTTCACAGTAACTTCCATCACTTTAAGGTTCACTTAGGTGCATTTCTAAATAATGTACTCTAGCAATACACCAACTTACTCAAATATAGATAGAAATGTTTAAGTATTTGTGTACCCTCTGTTACTCTGATGGAACACCACTTTTTATAAAAATCCTTCAAGTCGACAGATATTTCTCTTTGATGAATAAAAACACACAGAATAAGGTACAATGGTGGTGCTGTCCTCGTGCTCCTCATAAGTTGTCCACAATCCCCTGGATTTGACTAAAATCCTGTCCAGAAAGCTACATATTCATTCCCCAACCACAGCGATGTCAGTGAGACATACCTCACTGAAACACTGCAGAGAATCAACATATGAGAACTTACTGATACCCTATATACCCACACCAAAAGGTTTTATTTATTCAAATTCTGTGTTGGACAACTACAGGAACACCATTTCTAACTATCAGTATGTGAACATTCGCCTACCAAAAAAGGACACAGGTATCCTCTAATCAAGATTATCAAACTGCCTAAGGGCTGCACCAGCAGTGTCATGCCAAAGCAGAGAAGATCTAAGCGAAGTACCAGACAACCAGTCTCTTCTGCAAAGACCCTCCTAGGAATCATTCTAGTGAGGACTGAAACCTCTTGCAGCTCCATATCTGTGAAGGAAGGTTTCCAGGCTTCCCCTGCCCTGGGCAACCCAGTCAGTGCAACAGCGCCGGATGTTTTACTCTTAGACACACCCAATTCACTCATGTACTGAAACTTCTGTTAGGACAGCCCTACTTGAATCCAAAAGTTATATAAAAGTGTGCATTATTATCAACTGCATTACAATACAAGCACGAGATAATTAAAATAACTTTTTCCAGGTGCCAGATATCTGCCATCATGATTTTGGATAAAATGAGGAATATCTTACTCCTTGCTGAGCTTCTAATCCTGCCTCCTCAGAATATGTCATAACCAATAACCATGACAGACACTTACACTTGATATCTTTATTTTCTCAGTAGCACCAAAATCTACAAACTGCAGTTCTAGTTATCTCCTCCTGAACTGCCCTTCCTATCCATTCATCCCCCACAGTCCTCCTCACCTCCCCAACATGTTGACACAGGGGAGTTTTAAAAAGAAATCAGAATGAAGTACATTGCACATAAGGGAGCTTTATTTTAGCGTAGGTACAAAACAAGAAGAAAAACTGAGAAGATGAATGCAAGAACTCTGTATCTCAGCTTTTATCCAAGTTGATATATTTACTTTATAAGATTTTGAGGCAAGTAAATTTTTTTAAATGCACAGTTAAGGCACCACAGTGTAGAACAAAAATTGCAGAAACTCGGTAATTTTGCAGGACATTTTACATTGATCTGTGGGGGCCCAAAGACATTACTGCAAAAAGTGGTCTGTTGAAGAATATGTGGCTAATGCAACTCAGTTATTTCAGAACTATCTGTACAGGTATTACTACTCTGAAAGGAAGCAGCATCTCATTAGAATGGAGGGAGTATTCACCTAGTAAATGGCAAAATACAGCATCTTCTGAACCTTTCACCTTCATTTCTGTCACTGTAACATATATTCAGAATATATTTCCTGAAGTGTTTTTTTCTTCTCTTTTTAGTCCATAAGATCAACAGAATGCTGACTGTAGTACCAACAAAACAACCCATGAACCAAATTTTGACAGAAAACAACCCAGTAAAAAATTCAGACTATCAGAAAAATCTATGCAGAAGAAAAAGAAAAAAGTGTAAAATGCTTTTCTTCATGAAAGGAAAAAAAAGATTAATTGTAAAATTAGTATCACGTAATGAACAATTCATGAAAATAATGCTCAATTATCAACCCAATGCAACAATAAAAACCCAAACTAGCAGAGACTACAAACACTATGCAAGGAGGCCAAACTCTACACCAAGCGACCTAAAATCTCTCACAATCCTTCTAGAAGTTTTCTGTTTATGAAACAAGAACATACACAACACTTATTTCAACCACGTAAATATCCATTGCACCGCAGTAATTTCAGATATGCTGCCTAAATTTGTAAGGCTGTTCCTGTCTGGTTTCAAACCTGCCTTATGTAATAACCTTCATGTGATTCCGCACTCTCCATCAATTTCTCGGCTCCTTCAGACAGCTCTCCTCCCAGCTCATGAATACTACCCTTTCTTCACACTGTTCTCTCCCTTTCTTTACCATCACCAATTCCAACAACTTAATTCATGACAACTAACTCTCTAAGTAAAAATTTCTTTAGTAATCTGTATCTCTTAATCACAAAGAGTAATAAAACAGCATACAAGGGTATAAAAATACACCACAAACTTACTCTTCTTGACTAAATGGGGAATTAATAGTAACAAGAATTCTTCGGGGATGGGGGTGGGGGGAGCTGCAAGATCCTTCTCTAGACCCACCCCCATTCCAGGCAGCTTCACACTGCCAACTTCAGACTAGTTTTCTCATCTATTAATAAGATGAAATAAATCTTCAAAATTATTATTATTATTATAAAAAACAAACAAACCAACCACCAAAACCACAAACAAAAAAACAACCAGACAAAAAAAACCCACACAACAACCCACTTTGGATTACATGTTTATAAGGAAGTTCGTAATGAGATCAAGCAGCAAAGTATCCATCCTAGGCGAGTCCAATCTGAAGAAAAAAATATTGGGGTTTTGTGGTTTTTTTTCTTTACAGAAGTCAAAATGCTCTTTTGTCATCTCCAAACAATGCTCTCATGCTTGCAATAGAAACTATTTGAAGCAATCTCTGCATGGTAAAACTCTTAAGATATATACAAGAAACAAGTACGTTAGAGTATCAGCACATTGCATACAAACAGAAATTGCTTTCAGTAAGTCAAGCACAGATAACACATTTTACTGCCATCCATGCTCTTGAAGTGAAACTGCAAAACAATCAGAGTTTGCATTTATTTTAGCTGCAGATAATATTCTGAGCCATCCAGAAACACACTACACCTATGGAAATGCATACAATCATTGATATGTATACATATAATAAATACACATAATCACTTATATGAATTTATATGAGGTGGCTGCAACTTTAATACTGCGGTCAGTTCTGGGCCCCTCGCTACAAGGACACTGAGGGGCTGGAGCATGTTCGAAGAAGGGCAACAAAGCCGGTGAAGGGTCTAGAGCACAAGTCTTCTGAGAGCGGCTGAGGGAACCGGGGCTGTTTAGCCTGGAGAAAAAGAGGCTGAGCGGAGGCATTATTGCTCCCTATGACTCCCTGAAAGGAGGCTGTAGTGAGGTGTGGATCAGCCCCTTCTTCAATGTAGCAAGGGACAGCACAAGAGGAAATGGCCTCAGGTTGCACCAGGGGAGGTTTAGGTTGGCTATTAAGAAAGCTTTCTTCACTGAAAGAGTTGTCAAGCCCTGCAACAGGCTGCCCAGGAAGAGGTGGAGTCACCACCCCTGGAGGTATATAAATGATGTACAGAAGTGATGCTGAAGGACCTGGTTTAGTGGTGACTTGGCAGTGCTGGTTTGACAGATGGACTTGATGATCTGAAGGGTCTCTTCCAGGCAAAATGATTCCATGATTTTACAAGCTACGTTTCACCCTGAACTCTCTAAAAATGCAGGGGAAATAATTTACTAATCATCTATCACTTCTAATAATGAGCCATTAGAACAAAAGCTAGAAAAAAAAATAATTCAAGTCACAAAATATTCTGAATAGCCTAACATGGGAAGAGCACAAACAACAGAAACTATTACAATAGATGTTTAATTAATTGATCTATTTTAACACTCAGTTATAGCAATCTTTAACACACGAAGAGCATGTAAGAATTAAGAAGAGATAAATGTTTTTATTGCTGTAATTTTTATACTACAGGGTTTATTTCTGAAAAAAACTACTTCGAACTCCAAAATGGCTTGGTGCAAAAATGGCACTCCTACAACTTCTCTGAAACAACTGCTTTACAAGACAGTACGGACAATTTTCCTAGGACCCTCTGATTGGACTTCTCCTTCCACATGCCAGAAGACACTTATTTAAGTTCAGTCTTCTACCCTTTATTTGTCCTGCCTTTCTTCCTCACCATCTCCCCAAATGAGAGGAGTTATCACAGGGTTTTTCAGAACATACTTACAGTCCGTATAAAATGCAGAGAGCACAGAAAATGTTGCTTCTCTAATGCTGGTATATACATGGTATTGACGTCTTTCCAGAGTAAGCTCTCCCTATTTGAAATACACACTCTCACCCACTTTTAAGGAAAACAGCTGCTTAAGACCACACAAGTATCCACTGTGTTACATACTCTCCTGCACCTCTGTCTCAATCCTGTGCTTCAAACGAAGTAATTTTATAATATAACAATGCTAACTATTTTTTACAATATAGCTCTAAGAATTTTTATAATTTTATTCCTTTAAAGTCCTGATTCCTCTACATGGACTACCAGATAAAACAGCTAGATAAACACGGTATTCTCCTGCCTGAGACAAGAATATTACCTAAATACTAAAAGGAACTTTAAGCAATTTGGCATCTGTGGAAATAAAAAGCAACCTGAGAACATTTTTCCTGGTACAAGTCAAATGCCTGCAGAGCAGCTTTCAAGTGGTTACGATTCTCTCAATACTCATACATATCCAAATATTTATGCTTACGTAAGAAAAACTTATGTAATAGATAATTAAATTAATGGATAATAATGATGATACTAAACCAAAACAAAATGAACAAACAAACAAAAAAACCCCATGCCTAAATTATGTCAGCTTAATTGATTTTACATTTCAACAAATGGTATGAAGATTTAATTCCACTTAGAGTTGTAGTATATTGTATATATAGGTCCACATTTCCATCAAAACCCGATTAATATGCAAAAAAGGAACTGCAGGTAGATTTCCAAACTTATTTGGAAATTCGCCTATTTTAGAAATACAATAATTTACAACAATACATTAACAAAAAAAATAAAACGTAACATATACAGACCTTCCAGTAGTCAGATTGTAAACTGTAGTACCTCTGGTATGCAGATAATGCTGTAGGAAAGAAAAATGAACGTTGAATTTCTTTTGTTACAGTTTCTTTGAAGAAAAAGATAGCAAACCTTAAGAGTCAGAATACACAACATTAAAACGATAAATGTTTTAATAAAAGTAACTGTGCCACAATAAGTACACTGTTGTGGGTAACGCAATCCTTAAGATTATAATTTTGGTTTATGAAATGTCAAACGAAAAGGCTATTTATTAATCTTACAAATGTAAATCAAGCAATATTTGAAAGAAAACCTAAACCAAAGGAATCATTTGAAATTTGGGGATTTTCATCCTGGATCCAGCTGTTCTAAGATTTAAAATTTGAATCATGTAGCTCATTTACCACACTCCCTAATGTCCTGTAATTTCTGAAGAACTGGTACAGAGGGCCACACAAAGAGACATCCAATTCCACATGCCCTTTCGTTCAGTAGCTACGGAAACTGAAAAAAAGTTTACATTTTATTCAACATCTAAGTCTGAGACCAAGACTACCCTGGAAAACAGTGCTAAGAACAGCTCTGTTCAGTAGAATGATAACTCTACTTAGCAACTAATTTCTCACATCACCATTTCTGCATCCATCTTCCCACTAAAAATTCTGGTTGATTCATTTTGCCCTTTGGCTAACAGGCCACATAAGACCAGAACATGAACGGGCGTTACGTTCTTACAAGAACATTGCACTAGGCACCAACCAAAAATGAAGAATTTTAAATAATGATTCACTGCAGTAGCACCAAGATTTTAATTTTTCAAGTGTTTGCTTATTAAGATTTAAGAATGCTTTCTACACAGTATGCATTTTCCAAACAACAGACGACAACCTCTACTCTGAAAAACTACAAACACTAAACCAGATTAAGACAATAACAATGTGCTTCATGTGCAGGTTCATTTCCTCAAGTACCATGGACAAATGACATCCCTAAATTTTATCACACTTCAGTACCTGTCTTGCATATTTATCTCCATAACTTAACTGAAGTCCGTAAGTTTAATTAAAATAAGAACAACATACACATATTGACAAAGCACACAGAGTTTTCTCTTCTTAAGAATATACTTATGCACTCATCTGTATACAGAGCCTCACAACTTTGTACTTTTAAATGCCTAACTGATGCATGCTGAATCATGCCCATAAGGTGCCCCTCTGCTTGTAGGGCTGCTTGTAAAGAGCTTCTAATTTTGCTGCTCTAAACTGTGACTTACTTAGATGCCCAGAGTAGGAAAAAAAACCCAACAAAACAACACAACAGGAAAACACTCATCACCTTTACACTGTCAACATGCAGTACATACTAATGTTCACACACAGATGAAGACAAATAAAATCACTTTAAAAACTAGTCAATCAGGCTAAGACTTTCATAACTTAAGAATACAATTCTTCACCCCCCCCCCCCCCAAAAAAAAAAACAATCTGAACAATCTGTTACAATCTGAAGGATATTACTGCTGTTTAATGCAAGTTTAAGAATGTTAAGACTAATCATATTTCAGTCACATTCTGTAATTACATGTCTTGGTTTAGACACA
>JANHFX010019049.1:0-49434 GCA_027560015.1 Chloroceryle amazona | reverse complement strand
GGGGATGCGGCGGGGTGAAAAGGCTGGACACAGGCGAGGGCTGTGGAGGGGTAAGGAGCTGACGGGAGGGGCAGGAAACAGTTTTCATCTGCGTGACAGCCGCTGCCGAAGCAGAAGTCGAACGCTCTAGGGACGGCATCCTTTAAAAACCCTTTCCAAGCAAACCCCAAAGACCTGCAAACATTTACATTTTTTCTTGTATCATTTTAAAGCCAAGGGTGGCAATCAAAATTATAAACAGAAGCCTGAACCCGGCTCAATGCAGAACAGAGTCAAGACCTCCACACAGCTAGGCATGGCTGAAGGGCAACCACCGTACAGTAAGTTGTTGACCAACACCTAGTTTCCAAATCCTCCTTCTGACTGACCGTGCTGATATCCTGCACAGCCCCAGCTTGTGAAGTGCTGGAAAGAGACTAAGGGACCCTAACCACTGAGTATCCTCAACTGCCTTTGACTTCAAAGAGCTGAAGGTTGCTCATCCTCCTGAGGGCTCAGCACAGGTCCCAGGCAGGAGTGACAGCCAAGTGCCCCTACCAAGGGCTAGGGAATGCCACAGCAGGTGCCACACTAGACGTCAAAGTCACTCACCTTCTTTATCAGTTGAGTTATCCTTTTATTTATTTTTTTTTTATCCTGCATGTATTCTCTACTGGTAGAATAAATGTATTATATTTAATAAGTATATTTAATAAGCTCTAAATGTTACCACAACCTATGTTTTTTCCCAAGTTTAATGTTTACTAATAGAGAAGGGATCATCAGTGTGCTAGGAGCACAAGGTATAGACATGATCCAGGTTCCAGGTACAGATGATGACTCTTAAAATGGAGGACCGATTGAACACTCAACTAGTACTGCTGTGGAAGCTTAAGTGCACTCAGTTGCACCCTCATTCTCCAACTTTCCTTAACCAGTATTAGGCTCTATTTAAGATGAGCATTCAGTGTGGTTCTGTATTATTAAAGCTGGTTCATTGCTCAACTTCATTTCTAAATGGCTGAACATCTTAAACTCATGCATATAAACTGTACCCTAGTATTCCTCTATATAGTAAGAATACCATCTAATTCAGTTTCATGACTGTTAATTTTGTACTGTGTGTGAATGCACACATATAAGATGGCAGTTGGAGCTCTTATGCACTTTAAATGGAAATTATCAAAGATAGCAGGTGCATTTCTTCTTGCACAAATAGTCACTCTGGAAAGTCTCAAACTCATCAGAATCTAGGAAAATGTACCCAGGATTTTATGTTCTTCAATGGCAATGAAGAAACATATATCCATTTCTTTGCTTCCCTCAGCCCAACTGTTTACTTTCCAAGCTACAAGCCTGGGATTATTCCTTGGACAAGGATGGATACTTACTTGAAGTAAGAGAGACAGGCAGAGAGCCTTAAGGAAAATACAAAATGCTTTGCAGTACAATAGATAACATCAGAAATGCAGCTTCTCTTTACTTGGGGTTCCACTTGAGTATCTTTGATACTTGGGGTATCACAGAATCACAGGATGTTAAGGGTTGAAAGTGACCTCAAAAGATCATCTAGTCCAACACCCCTGCCAGGGCAGGACCACCTAGAGTATTTTTCTCCCTCATCCTCCTATGAACTGAACACCACAGTGAGAATATAGACGCTGTCACAAAGAAACATGAGGAAGTGTAGCCTGTCTACACCTGGTAATTAATGACAGCTTTTTTTTTTTTTTAAGGTTTCATAAGAGGAGTTGCATACCTTGTTTTCAGAAGCAAATGAGAACAAAAATTGTCACTAATACGAAGGGGTTGGATATTTTTGTCTGTCTGTTAAACAGGCAGCACAGGTGTGTGGGGGAAGAAGGCTAATGGTAGAGGTTATACCTCCAAGCAGAGCTTAAAAGTTTAGTTTTTGTTTTGATTTCAACCTTTGACTTTTATCATTTGTTCTATGTGACCATTCTTGCAGTTGGAAATTACTGGGGCAAAGACTATGGTCTTTCATCCTCAAGTTATCGTAGGAGAGGGTGCTAAGAAACTTGTTAAAATGAATTGTCACCCATGAGTTCCACTTCTGGAAAGCCTTTCAAATGATGAAGTAGGACTTAAAAGGAATTAGTGTATGATTAATAATTAATTTTTAAAAACCAAGCTTGGGATAGCAAAGGATCATTTACAATTTTCCATATCCTTTCAAATGAAGTGCTTTCATGATATAGTAATTTATATGTACACACACAATCATGATGTAGCACCGATGCATATGCTGGTTAAAAATTGCTTCCTTTTAAATAACGTAAATAAGTATTACAAGGAAGATAATTCCTCTATCTCCTAAATGGTTAGATCATATTTAAGCAAAAAGCAGTCCTGACTGCAACTGAAATGGGCTAAAGATTTCCAGTTTAGTAAATGTACTAAAGAAAAAAAAATAAATCAGCAAAATATGATTTAATGCTTCCTGGATCAAACTGGAATTCAATTTTTAATATTAAATCTTTGTACCAGAAAAAAAATAAAAATGTAGAAGCTTCACAAAGTGCATTGGTTTGTGGCGTGAGGGTTGTTTTTTGTATGGTGGTGTTTTGGTTCTTTTATTATTTTTATTTTTTTTTTTCCTCCACGTGTGTGGAGGGTTTTTTTTCCCCCCCTTTTGGTTTTTTCTTGTTGTGGGAAGTTTTGGTTTCTGGGGCTTTATTTCTTTCTGGGTATTTTTATTTCTTTGTTTTCTTGGTATGGGTGTTGGTTTCTTTTTTTGTGTGTGTGTGGTTTTGGTGTGGCTTTTTTGTTTGTTTTTTTTTGTTTGTTTTTTGTTTGTTGTTTTGTGACTGATAAGTGGGAAAAATTTATGTCTGTTTGGAAGAGAACTTGGAGATTTTTTTCCATATTGCTTTGCTTTTATGAGCAGGCAGGATAAAAAACCCAATGTGACATCTTATTCATATACAGACAGGAAACATCTGTCCTTCATCTAAAAATGTATGTTATAATGGAATTCAAGCATATATTTTCACCCTTTCGTATTTTTCTAAAACCAGGTTTGGATTATCATATAATTCTTTGCTCCTCAGCATTGCAAAGCAGTGCAATAAACTATTTTCAGAAGACAGAGAATTTAGACCTTAGTGCTTAAAAATACTCAGTAGAAGTGACTTGAAGTGAGCTCTTACAGGGTATCTTAAATCACAACACAGGCTTAAAAGGACTGCTGCTTATGTAAATGTTTTGCATCATCTCATTTAAATAACAATGCAAAAGTCAGAAACTTGAAACTTTGCCACTTCAAAGTAATATTAACAATATAAAATCAGTAACTAATTTGAAAGGTACTAAAGCAAGTTTACAGAATAGTGGTGTAACTGTTATTCTATTAAAGCTTTAAATAAATTAAATGCTTTAAAAAAATGTCATTTTCTTAGGCAGTATCAAAACACTACCTAGTTTCTACCTTTTGCTCAAGATACATGAGGGGTTACTCCTAAATTTAATTTTCCTTGAAAGGCTAGAATTCACATTGCATAAACCAAGAAGAAAAAAGAAGACTTAAGTCCATAATGTTTATAAATAAAATATGCGCTTTTATCAGTTCACTATGCCAGCACAGAGACATAATTACCTTTAGAACAGAGATTATTCTCATCATCTTGCAACCTTTAAAACATGCTTGTACACAGTTATCACAAGTTGGTTATCATGAAAAATAATGATGCCCTATGTTTGGGAAGTCACTGAAGACATCTGTAACTTGGAAAAATTCCATCATGTAATTTTTACAAGTGATATTAGAGCTTAAAACAAAGGAAATTACACAAATTGCCCAGGAGATAAAGGTATATGGTTTGGGCAAGGTTTCTTTTTTGGTGGTTGCTTTTTTGTTGTTTTGTTTGGTTGGTTGGTTGGGGGGGGGGTGGTGTACGGGAAATGACAGATGGAATACACCTGACAGAAATTCAGGTTTCATCATAACAAGGGAAGCTAGAAACACTAACAAACTTAGGTGAGGCATTTGCAAAGGAATGCCATATCTCTTTAGATAGACCAAAACCAGGTAAAATTCAGTATCAAACACTGGAACAGAAAGCTTGAAAAACCCACTGAAGAACAGACCATAAAACAGCAATGCCCATGAGTGACAAAAATTATTCTCAATCACCTAAATGATTACATGTCTAGAGATATGTAATCAAAGTCCATTCCAATGTAACTCAATACATGAGAAGAAATAAAGTGCAATCATTTTGAACAAAGTTACTTTAGATTTGATAGGACAAACACTTTCTTACAACAATGCAAATTCCATCTCCAGCCCATGAACTATCAAAGAGAAACAAAGATAAAACCCAACAGCAGCACTGGGCTTTTGGGCCTTTAGCAAATCATTTTCCATCCCAAAATTACTCCATTTAGTAAAATAAAACATAACTAGTCCTGAACGCCCTTCACTCCCTAGAGATTTTAAATATAAAAACCTCCAATACTAATTTGTGTAACAAATGCACTAATGATATTATGGAGTGCATAAAAATAACACCACATTATCACGTTTTATTATTCCTCGGGTACTGTTTGCAATTTTGAATAGTTGCTGTCAAGTTGACTATTAGAAAAACAAGTATTTCTTTTGTATATCAAACACTAAGATAAAAGCAAAGACAGTGATTTCAAGCAAAGCAATCAAGTTTTTTTTTTTATTTTATTAGAGATTGGGATGCAATTTGGAAAGTTAATATTTTGCTTTTAGTTTTCAAATATGTCCTGTGAATATAGGTAAGTGGATCAATTTCAGGAGCTGTGCAAATACTCTTTGCTCTACCTCAAGTGCCCTCTAGTGTGTAGTAATTAAGCAGATTTGTTTTTATTTTTTTCTTCTTAGCAGTGTGTAATACTGCTTTTCTTTTCAGATGGAGAAAACTAAATGTTCACTGCATTAATTGTGTGGATATAAATGAATCATCTCCTCTATGTAAAGTCAAGTCATCCCCTTTGCTGTCAAGCTTTTATTCTCAGAGGTAATAGTTTTAAAAAGACCAATTATTACTCTGGATATTGTTGAGATACAGTCTTCAGTGTTATCGGAATCAAAACAATAATCTTATCTATCTGCAAAATGCAATTCACATATTCATCAGCAAAACATGACCCTAGAACAAGACTGAAAGCAAAGCCCCTAATTATTCTTCTAGAGTTTTGTTGGTGGATTTCAGTTTTAAGTTTATTGGTTTTGTTTTGATTATTTAATACATTTTTTTTTTTAAGTACTGGACACAGCCAATAATCCCAGCTTTTAAAATTTTATTAGCTAGGCAAACACAAATACACTCTAAAATACACACTTATTTGTGAAAAAAATGAAAGTACTCATATAGAGGCACCTATATCCCATTCTTTATCAGCAAGTGATTGAATAAGGCCATAATGAAAGTAATTTGTGTCACCACTTTAAAAAACAAGTAATTCTACATGAATATAAACAATTACCGAAGAACACATATAACAAGTTATGTGTGTTCTCATCTGTCCTTCCATTACTCTGATTTGCTTGGTCAAAATTAAAATGTTACTCAGTTGGACTAGTTGTGTCATATCTGTCATTGATAGGAAGTTGTGTACAAGTGCTGCTTTTTGGCTGCAGGAGGCAATGCATGCAGCTAAGCAACTAGAGCTGCTTAACTGCCACATCAGCAGGACAGAAGGAGGCTGCCTGACAACAAATAAAGAAGAAACGGAGCTTGGGAAAAGAAAGGATGTTGGGAGATACTCTTGAGAGGTAAAATACCAGTTGCAGGTCAAAGAACAAAGAATGAAAATTATCACAGTAAAGGTATCTGCAAGAGGCAGTAGTTTAACTTATTTAATATTTCTAAGTGGCTCCCCTGGATTGAAAAAGCAGCTTTAACACTTGAGTTACTTGACTTTCTCCACTGCACAAATGAGTCAGTTTTGGGGGGAACCAATTGAAGATTTTTTTTCCCCATTCCTCATTTCATTGTGGTCTGACTTCAGAGCCATGTATTCACTTTCAAGCAGGACTTAGCATAAAATTCCATGATAATAACAAGCAATACACTACACAAAACAGATTTTTAATGGATTTCTAATTGAGAGCTGAGGTAAGAGGGATGGGTAATTCCCAAGAGAGATGAAAAGCTTGTAAATACTAGGGTTATGCTACAAGGTGAGAGAACTGAATCTTTTACGAGTTGTAAAAACAGTATGTCTTCCTATAAGTGGAAAGTGTCATCATCACCATGTCTGAGCTAGGGCTGTGGTTGTAGGGTTGTGGTTTCCAAGTGAGATGCTGAGAGAAGCCAATAGGCTGCTCCTGCTTGCTAGCTTAGACTCTTCCCTGCCTAGCATGTTGGGTTTTTAACTTAACTATTGTTCATGCATTCCACAGAGAACATAGTTTTATAACTCAATTTTGGCATACATATGAGGCTAACAGAATAGAAAGCTAAACATAACAGTATGCCAATACGTTGTTTTCTAACACTTAACAGCCTGTTTTCATCTTCCATAATAGCCACACTGGATCCAAGCAACATGATGACAGTAATGCAACACTTAGATTTATTCCAAAAACAATATCAGAAAAGACACACTCATATTTAGAGCAAGTACAGACCTAATGTACATGTTTGTAGGGGCTAAATAGGTCTTGGTGGTGACTGGGGAAAATAAACTTCATTCATTACTATCAGGTTTGAGTAAAGAGACTGTGTTCAGCCCTCATCATTACAGTGCAGTGATATATGAAAACTGATATTACAGCAGTAGCAAAATATACCTGCTATGGATACTAGTATAACATAATGAAAGGAAAAAGCCATTCAGTGACACAGATACCTCCCTGCCATAAAACAGATAGCTTAAAAATTGACAGCATTCTGTAACCTCTCTTCTGAGGAAGAAATCTCTTAAGTTTAGACCAACTCTTCATGAAGGTCCCTTCCTTAACTAGAGTAGATATAGTCTTAGGTTCATGTGAAGGTGACAATGATAGCAGGTAAACAAACCAAAGGGTAGCTGTGGTTACCAACAGAAGCAAAATGAAAGGTAGCACAAGTTGCAGGTTTCAGCATCTACCACTTGAAGAAACCACCAGAAAGGTAGTTTTGCATATGCCATAACCCAAATTTAATAGCAACACAAGCTGAAATTTGGCTGTTAGTCCAAATTGTTGTTTGCTTGGTTGGGTTTTTTTCTATTTTGAATGCAGTAACAAATTAGGAGGATGTACTTATTTCAAAGAGATTTTCCCCAGAGATTTCTGGTTTGTTTCTTTATTTAGTTAATAAGGTAAGTCAACATATTGCCCATAAGGTGATTTTTAAAAAACATACCCACCCCCCCCCCCCAAAAAAAACATACAAACCAACCTACAAAAATAATAATTAAAAACAAAATAACAAAACAAAACAGAGAGAGAGGTAATGCTCTGGTAAAATAAAACATCAGTTCCCATAAAAATACTTCTGGTACATATGTAACAGATACTGCTAATGAAAGAGACTATAAATCATTTGAATTCCCATGACTTAATGCTGAAGTACTTTTATTTTTCAGTAAGTAGCTAAAAAAAGCAAAGTGTGTAGAAGAAGAATGATTTTACTGAAAAGAATGTTTTAATGCCAGCAATCTAGTGAGCCACATAAATACCTCCTGGAATATGTGTATTCTACATTCATTTAAGAACTACAATAGATAGTATTTATTGTTAATAGTAGTAAAATCAAGAGAATAAGTATCCATGATTGATATGCTGGAAATATCATCCCCCACAGAAAATAACATGAAATTATGTGGCTAGTAGTTCTGTTATCTGTTGAGTCTCAGCCTCTTTGCAAGCCCTTTGAAGTAAACCGACAGTAATAAAAGGAAGTATTCTCTATTAGTTACTTGAGTCAAATAAGCAAACTGGCATAACTGAAGGAATAGTAGGGCCTGACTGCTCATTTCACTAATTCCAGCTTAACACCGCACTAACACTGTAGCAAAAAAAACCCTGACCCATATTTTTATTTAAATTAAAATCTCTAATATTCATCAAAGATTTATAAGAATTTATAACAAATAATTGTGGCAAACATTGCATAATAAAGATGAAAGGGAAATTAACCTTGTGAATTTTTTAGATGAAGAATAAAGACCATTACATTAATAAGACTTAATTATATCATTAAATATTTAAAATTATGTCCTCTAATAAACGTTTTTATTCAACATATTTCTTTTTTATCTATTACTTTAGTAAAATGCCTTTAAGATATGAACAAAAGCCCAGCAGAGCTTTATTTTTTTGATCACCATGCAATTACAGAGAAAGTGAGAAGGGAAACATATGTTACTTCTTCAACTCAAGGTCACTTTTTAGGACATAACAATCCGTATTTCCACAAGCCTTAATGACCTCCCTAGATGGGCTGGTGAGGGGCTGCATCTTTGCTAATCTCCATTTATTCTTTTCTTTTTCTAGGACTGGGTTCTCTCTATCTGTGCTAATGAACTAAATTTAGCTAGCACAAGTAAAGCTTATCACCATCCATGTTTCTAGTATTCCATTTAACATCTAACCCTATTAAAAAAAAACAACAGTATGGAGCACAGCGTATTCAAAAGTCAGCTTCTAGCCTGCACTGATGAGGCCTCCCTTGCAAAACTCCCTCTCCTTTTCAGTTGGAAACTGTCAGGAAATCTTCACGGGAGTCAGCACCTTGCAAACAAGAGAAAGGGTCCATTTGTTTGCAAGGGATTGGAGGGTACAAGCTTTGCAAGGAATATGACCCACCCCATCTTCCCCGTGTCAAGCCACAAATTCTTTTCCTTAAGTTAATTTATCTCATCTTACTCTTTCTAGACTTAACTATTATTCTACAAAGAGAAAAACAAAGCTAAAGTTACAGGAAAAAGCTACTGGAGTAAACCGAATGCCAGGCAAGAGTTCAATCCACTCAGTTATTGTCCCATGAAGAAGAAATTTTTCTTCAGCATACCTTCAAAATTTTTAATGTCCCTCTATAATTATGGCACTTCAAAGTAACATTTATGTCTCTTCTGTATACTCCAGTTATCAGAAATCACACACCCAGGTAGCCTGCATGTCTCAGGCTTCCACAGGAAAAAAAAAAAAAAAGAAAAACATTACATGCACTTGCAGTAACACTGATTAAAATCAAATCGCAAACACTAAAATCCAATCTACCTCATCAGCATTTCAGATTTATCGGAGGCTACAATTTAATGATGCTTTAGTGGAAATTCTCATCATTTGCAAGCACACAAATATGAATCTCTATCTGTATAGCTATTGTGCTTTTTCCAGTTAGGGCATTCTTTCTGTTTACTACAGTAATATGTATTCTGATTTAATCCCTGCAAATTCTTACTTAGTTTTTTTCAATATTCTTTTAACTTGTCTTCTGTAGATTGTTTGGTTTATTGTTATGATTGTCTTCCCACTATCCCTTATCTCTCATCTATCTATCATCACCCACACTGTAATTACAAAAATGTTATTTGCTGGTGAACAGACACATAGGGCTGCTGGCAGAAGCACTACCATTATGCAGGGCAAATACTGTGCTGAACGTTAAAAAAAAATCTTATGAATAAAATCTTAGTAAAAGAGTATTCCTAGGACTCAATGATCTCCAGAGGTCCCTTCGGACCCCTACCATTCTATGATTAGTCTGGTTTGCTTGTTTACACATTTGACAACTCATCTAGAACTAAGAAACATTTAAATTTCGCTACTAAGAGTGCACTAGAGATATAGTCTTCTAACATGCATGATACTGCACATATAAACAAGGATAAACACATACTCTATTATATATAGCTGCCAGTCACATTGTTATACTTTTATTTTCAGTGCACAAGCAAAACAATGCCACAAAGTAAACAAGCACTGAGCAGGTTTATTAGGCAGGTACTTCAGTACCTGCCTAATAAACAATCTCCTGGAAGTAAGGTATGACATTATTTGCAGTAATTACCAAAAAAAGTCAAGTTTCCCAGCAATGTCATATCCTACCACTTCATTTAACTAAGGCTCAAGAGGCAGCAGATATAATGTGATCTTCCAGTTTGCCATAAAGATTCCACAAATAAGGTGTCTGTTTCTAAATGACAAGGTTCAGAAAAAAAGTGACACTAAGCTTACAAATAAAAAGCTTAATCTGCAGACCAAATAAGGAGTAAAATATATACAAAGAGATCACAATTGAAACAAGGTACAGCTGTGTTCCTAGGCCCATGTACAAACCAGCACAGTTAAGTGAATGCTGAAAATTCCCTGGCAAATTTTATCGCCTGTGTCACCACTAAAATTTCACATAGGTGTGTATTTCAGTGATATACATAGACTAGTATGTATGTTCTAGAAGGGTCCACTGACATAGCCACCTTCTATGTTGATTAGATTGACAAAGAAAGTCATCAGCAACAGGAATGCTGGAACCAGCGAGGTAAAAGATGCTTTTCCATGTTAATTTTGCCTTTCCTTTTCACTTCAGTGTAAGTGGATGATTCTCAGCACCATGCCCCAAGAGCTGCTTCCTCACTAGTGCTAGCCTCATACCTGATACATGTGTGCACATATAGGGGTCAATGTGCATACATGCTTACAGAGACTGTTTATACCATAGAGATTTACAAATGCTCAGTACATTGTAAGAGCTCTTTTGACAAGTCAGTGACTGCTGTCATTGAGAGTAAGAGAGGATTTATCATTTGCTTTATTGTTCACTCCAGACAGTTCACTGCACACCATTATCCTGAGTTGTCTCATATATAAATTTTTAATATAAAGCTAACATTAACAATACGTACTTTTGAAGACTGACACTATAATGCTTTATTTCTTAAAGGAATAACTGGAGTGATCCATAAGCAAATACAAACTCAAGTAACATTGTCTGAACAGATATGAAAGATATAAATTGTGCTCATCCTTGAGAAATCTTAGTGTACTGTATGCATCCCTTCCTCCTCCTCAGCTACATAAAGTGCAATTTACTGTGTGGTTTTCTTCCAGATGAGGTATTAAAAGGTGCAGTACACTCTACTCTGTATTGGTATTAATGATACCTTCAGAACTGTGATGGTTCCAATGTGTTGCACGATGCTGACTGATAGGTCTTTCTAGCCTAGAATGGTACTTTGTTTTGGCAAGTTTGTGTGGGCTGACAGCAGAAGCCACAAGAATATTTTGAAGTTGAGGATTTTAAATCAATATAAAGTATCATATCATTAAAGCTGAGATAGTAATACCCTTTAAAACCACCTTAAACTTTCCTAATCTAATAATTTCCTGCATGGACAAAGATAATATCTTGGTTCTGGATATTCTTTTATTGATATTTATTCTCAGAGTCAGTAAATGAGAATTCACACAACCAAGAGCAGGGACAGCAGAATCATTCTCCTTGTGCACATTCTCTCACATATTTGATGCCAGCGCCCCCCTAGTTGTTTTATAAGTGCTCAGAGGTAGCAATATCTTCATTATCAGAAAGCGGTATCTTTCGCATACAACAAATGGAGATGATACTATCAACACTGAAAAAAAGAAAAGGATTTAGGAAAGAGGAATTATTTTTCAAAGGGAAAAAAATAAACTCTCATTTGTGGCACGTCTTTTTCTTAACCTGTGTTAAGACTTGCTGTCGATAGTAAACACATTAAATAAAAATTTCAAAATGATTCTGCATTTTGTCTAATTCTTTTAACACACTAATAATACTTAAAATAATTTTGTATAAGATTTGTAAAATTTTGTATAAAAGAAGACTCATGTTCTGCTATAAACTGAACTGTGAGCAGTGGTTAAGAGCACATAAGGTTGGAGACAAAAAAAAAAAATTGTCTGGGATAGGAGATCAGATGGCTGTTAGGAAGTGAAAGCTATGAACAAAGTCAGATGGCTAGTGATCAACTGAATTTCTAGTAGAGAGATTTTTTACTCTGCAGAACCACTTTTGCACTAGCACTGAGCATCAGTCATCTTGGCAGTGTCAGACAGGTAAAGGACTCTAGACTACTGGCTGAACAGAGTCTCAGGAGCAGCCTCTTGAGTTCAGGTTTGAGGAACACCAACAGGACAACATGGGAAACAACCAGTGCTGCTGCCCATGCTGAACCTGTCCTATGAATAGACAACTTCATTCTCTAGGCTTGTCAATCTGTCACCAAGAAAAAATAGACAGGAAAATTAAAAGGTTGTGATGTTATCTTCTCCAAAAATAGGGTTTCAGTCATCCTGGACAAGTTCCGTGCTTGCATATTTTCACTCAGGTTCTGCAGTCTGCTGACATCTCCCTACTGTCACAAATCCTTTTGGTACTGCTAAAGGTCACAGAGCATTAGGAGGTGGAAGAATACCTCCACTTAAATGACCATTAGAAAATGTCCTCAAGATTAATGTGAAGTAGACAGAATTCAAACCATCTTATGTTTCTCTCTGATGTTGTTGACAAGACTAAAACAAGTAGTGCCTTCTGTTATGCAGCATCGTCCCAAGTCTATCAAGGACCAAAGGTTAATTCCTAAAAAAAGGATGCTGCTGACTGAACCAGCCTTTTAGGTAGCCTAGTTTCTTATATTTCTGAGCTAACACAGAAAACAAAGGATCACAGCTTACAAGAGCAGATAAAAATAGTGGAAAACAATCTGATCAACCAGTAAGTCCCAAATATTACTAATGCAAATGAATATAAGTTAGTGAATACCACTACCCACTTTACTTGGAAAGACAGAATTCAACAACATCAGTATAAATGGGAAGAAACTCCTCTGGTATGAAAGCAAAGAAAGAGACTAATTCAGTTTTTGGGGCAAAGCAGAAGATAGTAATAATAAACCTGACCTTGTAGGGTGCCAATTGCTACACGGTAGCCTACAAGCATAGAGTGCTCAGCACTTCTGAGGGTCAAGCCTGTGGAACTCTGGCATTTGAGATTCAGTCTCTCTACAGATTAGGATTGATCTCCCCTGTCTCTGGTAGATAAAAAAAACAAACCAAACAATCAACCACCTAAACAAACCATAACCTTGAAGTTGTCATCCAAACCTGGAGTCCCGCCAAAAGAGTAGAAACAGAATCCCCTTGAGAAGTAAAATTGCAACCCAAGAGGTGACTCCTGATGCATCAAACAGAAACAGTGGGTTTTATTATAGCAAGGATTTATGTAATTCCATTTATATTCAAAAACTAAAAATGTAATAAATTCTTTTTTAACCTTGAATGCAGAATTGCATCTGTCTCCATTTAAGCAGACTCAGAGGTTATCTTAATATCCTCTTGGAATGGAAAATAAGAAATGCTGTTTGAAAGCAGTGAAGTTACAGAAGACAACGTTCTTTCTCCATGGTAATAGTACAGTCTTTTGCCACCACTCTTTTTTGGGAACAGGAGTTGTCATCAGCTTCAAAGTATATTCCAGGAATAGCACCAGTCAGCTCTGCAGAAGGAAATGTAACAAGTCGTTCAGCTTTTATGATCCACTGCAAAACAAATGAGTTTGAATTCTGGGGTGTGGGGTTTTTTTTATTTAGGTGATGCAATATTCTGAGTTCAAATGAAAAAAGAACTCAAGCATTCTGTAAGTTCTGTTTCCTCAAAAGCCTAAAACTCTACTTCATATTTACTGAAACTGGCAAAATAAAGAATGATATTTCAAATGTTTATGCTTAAGCACAATTCATGGCAATGTCTTCATATGATTTTCTTACTTTTAATTGAGCAACATTCAGCAGTTACCATGTAAACACTGTACAGAAAGATGCACCTTCAATTCCCATTAGTTAACGAAATCTAAAATTCCACACATTTAAACTTGAGACCATCAGAACATCAATCTAAAAACCAAGAAAAATAGGAAAGTAAATGGGAAATCATGCAGTAGTGTACAAGGGAAAACTACTATATAGATACAAATAACCAGAAAGAGCAAGTGCTTTGAAGGAAAGTGCAAGTAATTTGATTTCTCTATCAGTGACTACATTGGTTACACAGTATACCTACCAGGACTACATTTTATTGTCTAATATTTATCACTTTTGACGGTCACAGGTGTTCCTACTTCAAAAAGATTTGAGTAAATGCCCCTAACTGTGTAACATCTGGATACTGTCATCACACTAACAAGAGGTAACTTTTGCCACCAGGCTGTGCTCTGACAGATGTGTTTTTACTGCCACTGTTCATTTCCTTCCCTGTTAAAATGCAAAACATTAGCTTTTACTTACAAATAGACATAACCTGCTCTTTTCTATGCCATTAAATGTCAGATTCTTGTATACTGCAAGTCCAGCCCAAAGAAATATTAAACAGAAAAATGGTTTACTTGCTGGAATACAGGGTCAGGTTCTCAAGTAATATAAAATAAAGGCCATGGAACTATTATGACTGACACTTTTTGCAAAGTATCCTTAGTATGGAAAACATGTTGTTAAAAGAGTGTCTAATTAAAAAACAAAACAAAACAACACCACCACCCCCCAAATAACCTAAGTGAAAAAAAAAAAAAAACATCAAAACCAAATAAAAAAAAACCCAACCCACAAACAAACAAAAAAACCAAACCAAACAAACAAAACCCCCCACAAAAGCAAAACAAAACCCCAAACAAAAGAAAGAAATGGAAAATTTTCTGTAAACCTGCAGAGAGAACAAGCTTCTCTGAGGTGAGGCAGACACAAGCTTAAAGTATTTTCCAGGGAATATTTTTCACAAAAACCTCTAAATGAAAAAAAAAAGGTAATGAATCTTGGGAAACTCATTGTTTCTGCAACCCTACATGTAGCTGAGTAAAATTAACATATTGTAAAATCCTGAAAAATATCTGTTTCATTCAGCTGCTCAGGCACTCCTAGGGGTGTGTAGAGGTGTGCTCTGGGGACCTCACATCTTCATTTGCCCAGGAAGGACCTTTTGTCAGTTGACTTTTTATGATGTCTAACTGGTCCTGTTCCAATGACTTCAAAATTTTATTAGGACTTAATCTCCACCACAAACTAACACTGAGCAAGATCCCTGACCTCATATCCAAGCTGCCTCATGACTATCTGTCTGCAGAACACAACAGGTCAAAAAGAGCTTACTCAAGTAGACAACTAGGAAATCAGATGCTTGCTGTGGCTCATCAAGTCCCATGGAACACTGTATGGTTTTGAAAGATTGCTGGAAATTTTTTTTCCTGATGAAATCAGCTTTGTTGGGATGAGAATACAATGGAAGACATTGCAGGAGAAATTTTACCAACCTGTATTTCATTATTATCCCTTGCAAAAGAAAACAAAATACACAAACAGAACCTAAAAGGCTATACTGAAAATATTCTTAGTTAAACAATTATTTGGATTAGATGATTGTCATATTTGTAATTTGTACTATGTTTTATTATTAACTGGCAGAAAAAGACAATATAATCAACAAGTGTATTATTTATGCACAACCACCACAGAGATCTCAACAATCCAGAGTGAAAAAAAAAAAAAAAGAGTATTATGAAGTCAGAAGAAAATTATAGGTAATATTTAACTAAACGAAGTACTACAGTTTGTATATTACTAAAGATGGACATCAAAAATGCATCTAGACATTTTTGAAAGGGGGAAAATTAAGGATTAAAAAAACCACCCCAGGTCTAGAAAAATTCCAATTTTATGTAATTCATTATATCAATCTAGGTCAGATTAGATAACATATACTGACAGGGATATAAATTCTATTCTCTGATCCGAGGGTCTTTTTGCATATTAAATTATATAAAGCATTCTATGCCTATGCCCAAT
Source organism: Chloroceryle amazona (assembly GCA_027560015.1). NCBI lineage: Eukaryota > Metazoa > Chordata > Aves > Coraciiformes > Cerylidae > Chloroceryle > Chloroceryle amazona. The sequence goes on along the minus strand of JANHFX010019049.1, from coordinate 33,660 downwards.
TCTGCAGGAAAGTAAAACCTATGATTTTCAGTTGCCTAACAGCATCAATATTATAAATTAAAGGCTTTGAATAATGGCCAGAATGCACCTCTGCCATATTTCAAACTTTCTGAAAATAATCCATTTTTGGCAGACCATCTGACAAGTTCACAGCTTTTGATCAATGCTTGTATTATATGTCATCAGCATTCTTTTGTTCATCTCATAGCTATCAATTTTGTTCATCAAACCTGGGGCTGTTTAAGACATGGAAGTTTGGCATGTTATGTGGGTCATTTATGGAAATCAAGAATATGATCTAGCATTAATATACATAAAAATAACTAGAAATTATGCACCATAAATCCAGATCAGTTTGTGGTGTTTTAAACTCCATTGTATAACAAAAAGCATTTTCTCAGTGAAGTACAGAAAAATTCAGGTGGAAAAAAATATAATTACAAAATGGAAATCTAGATTAGTTAACAGTAATATACTACATAGTTTCATCTGCATCACAGCAAGATATTGGTAAATAAGATGTGCATCTATGAATATTCATTTTTATAAGCAAAAACTAACACCTCTACTTCAAAAGCAAACGAACTCCTATGTGTTTCTGAGTTCTGCTAAAATTTACAGCAGAACTATAGCACCACCACATATGGAATGATTTTTGCTTTTCTAAAGAGTGAAGACAAGAGTAATCACTACATTAACTGAAAATAAATGCAAACATTATAGAAAGTAGTTTTCATTATTTGGGAACAACTGAAAAAAGACATCTGGAAAGCAAGCGTCTCACTCTATTTAGGGCTATCACTATCTCTCTGTCAGAAGGTGGATCTCTGCAGAGAAACCAGCTGAGACACTGAACAGCAATGTACCATGAGAACAGAAATAGTTCTTTTTGATTGTTGTTTTGAGTGTTGGAGGAAGATTAGGCATTGAGCATTCAGTACATTAGAGACAAAGTTCATCTCTGTTAGAATAAATCCATGCATTGAGACAGGGGGAGGGGTTCATGTTTGCTTTTTATAGTACATGTATATCTTTTATAGTCAAATTCAGATGCATTCATGACACTGGTAGTTGCATAGCTCAAATATCAGACCATCCTAACCTGTAGTGCAATATTTGCTACTGCCAATACCAGACTGTCCCCATTTTGTGGTACAGTTGGCTCTAGACTGGAGCCAGAACAGAAACAGACATATAAAAAGAATGCATCAGAGCACAAGCTTGACTGCATAACATGCAGTCATTTTGGCTAGCCTAGACAAGATACTCCTAATTCTTAGGGTTTTGTATTGTGCTGTTTCCTGATACCACTGTTACAACTGTGTTTGTAGAGATTTTATTCCATGCCCAAAATGCAAAGACTTCTAGGAAACAATGACCAGCACAAGATGAACACAAATTATAGTATCCTCCCAGACAATTATGTGAGAATTCTGTATTTATGAAGATTTTCTAAAGCTAACAGTTGAACTTGAAAACAAGACAGACCAAAATACTTTGTACTACTAACAGCAGCCTATCATTCATTCTGTTGTCTCATTTTAACCTTTCAAAAACAGAACCAAATTGTCCTCTTTATTTTTCTTGCCATTTCCGCCTTCATATTTAGCTCTCCACAATATTAAAAAGCTTGGAATAGGAGCAAGGAGATGAAATAAACCACAAAAATATCCATTAACTCAGTACATTTAGGAAAGTTTTTTGGTCTTGCATTATTGCTTCTTCCAGGTTTCCACTATACATCAATCTCCTACGGCTATATATTCCTTGTGGGTAACCTGCAGTAGCTTTACTGTGATTTTCTTCTGTGTTATCATCACAAAGGTGATCGCCAAGCAACAAAAAGAATGCTTTATAAAGGCACCACCAAATAGGCTAAAACTCTTCACTGTGTGAAGCACACCTAGGAAGCTGACAACCACATTCCAGTGCAGGACAGCTGCCACATGGCCAACAGGAAAACCAAGACAAGTCACCTGCCTTAGTGCTCAGGGACAAAAGACAGCTAACCAACTGCTCACTGAATAGCAAAGTGCAACTGGACATAAATTACCTAGCTTTTCCCGAGTGGACTGCAGATTTCAGGTATGGCTCTTCTTTGTAGAGACCTATTGCTTGAATACCAGATAAGCAATATGTACCTAGGGTTTTACAAACCCTCATGTGTCTCTACAGCTTGATCCTGATCCCCTCCCTCCTCAGCATGATCTTCATGCAGTGCTTTATTCCTGGGTGTATGAGTGTCTGACTATGCCTCACTCTCAGACAGAGGGCCAACAGACAGTACCATGATGAAAAACGAATAGCTGAGTTGCTTTGCTTGGATCACAGCTGAAAGGCGCTACAGCTCAACCTACTGGCATTTGCATTCTGGATGCTTAAATAAAATGCTTCTCACTTTCCAGGTATGCATTAGAAGGTTGGCTCAAACATTATATTTAACCAAAAAGGATCTCTGCTGCAGCAAAGCCTCAGGCTGTAATGAGACTGCCAGGGAATTGCAAACAGTCTTTTGCAATACTGCTCTTACTTAAATGCTGCCAAAGCAACTCCAGGCCTTGTCAGGCACTCAAACACACTTGCAACTAGAAGGTGACAGGCAGCATTTTAGCAACAGTTGAAGGCAGTACCAACTTCACAATTGCTGGAGTGTTTCTGTGATTAATTTAAGGTAAATCTGTCGTGAAGCAGGATGACAAACAGATTTTTGTATTAAACTGAACTGCTTCCTCATCACCAGTTATTCTGACCATGCAGGAAATTAAGATCACCCTGCCCCCTCGTGGGTGGTAGTCCCAAAATCTGTAGCAAGTCTGTGAGCGGGGGATATGCCTTGTGAACCCCCCTTTGCCACCCAGGAGCACCCACTGCTTAGCAAAAGGGCTTTCCTCTGGCTTAATATTGTGAAAAGTTAGAATGGCTCAGTCAGTAGTGCATCTTCCTTTTTTCTTGTGCACCAGTGCTTGCCTATGAACACAAAGCTAAATTCAGATAAAACTGTAAAGAAGTCTGCAATCCTGCTAATGTCAAAATAATAGCTTTGGCATTAACATCACTGTGAATTAAGTCAGCACACTGAAATAACTTTTACTGAAAATAAATTTCCTCAATCACACCTGACATAGTTAATTGTTAATCCATGCATATAGTGTGTGCCCTACATTGTCTTTACACATAACATCTGAATTTCAGACTAGTTCTGATGACAATAATTTATTGCCTCATATAAGAAAACAGAGAAAAAAAACATGACAAAACACTTTAAAGGGACAGTGTAATGAGATTATAGCAATTTATTTTCTGCTCCTTATTTCCCTTTATTTGACTTTTATTTTCCTATTTCTTGACATAGACCAACTCTGAATCTGAGGCTTAAAAGGCTAAATTCAGAACTGATATGTAGAAGATGAGTTACTTATCTTTAGTTAATGAAGTGAGTTTTATCTTTATTACAAGTATCTTCTTTAGTACCAAAGTAAAAAAAAACTTTGGAGTGTACACTTCTGAGTAAGGTACTGATGATCTTTTTAGTAAGATAATGAATGTTTTACATTGTTGAGAAGTGTTGCACTTATATCTTCCTAATGAATGCAAAGAACATGTAAATTCCTTCATAAAAGTTGAAGGAAACATTATTTATAATAAATATTTTTATAATATTTATTTAAGTAAGAGTTATGACAAACAATTGCAGATTACTTCTTGGATATATTTGCTGTGAGTATTCAAAAACATTATATAGTCTTAATAACACACTAAATTACATTTAGAACCCCAAAACTTTCCTCAAAGGACACATATTGCTGGAATTTTCCTTAAATAGTGGGTGTGTGGAGACAGAGTAAAAGAACAAACTCACTATAATCACCGTCTGCTCCAAATTTGATTTATCAAAATTTATGGATTCACAAACATGAGGCATTACCATTTCTTTGCAAAAACTATAGAGTTGTATTCTGAATTCACTACTTCTCGTATAATTTCTGATTTGGGCAATGAAATATGTAAAATCCACCTCCTTCAACATGTATCACATAGAAGGTGGAAGAAACAAATGAAACTATAGCTATGTTTTTCATCTCTTTTTCTAACAGCAAAATGCATTAGCATAAAGCAATTCTGCAGTCTGCTATTTAGGCTTTCTTTTATGCATTTTTGTTTAGGTATTGTTGAAATCAACACCTTCTATCAGGGTAAGAATTTGTGTTTCATTTGTTTGCTCATTATGAACAAGAAAGTGCATAATCCAGAAAGGCTTGATGTAAAGATGAAACTGTCAAGAGCAATACAAATCCTAACAGAGTAGTTTCTCAAATGTGATAATTACTATTTATTTTATAGGCTTACAGATGACATCCCATTATTAAAGTGACTCCCACTTCAGCATTTATTATTAACCACTCTTTTCAATCTCCTATCGACCCCATGCAAAACTGTTGTTGCTGTGCAGAAAAATACAAAAAAGCTAACACAACATTTACATTACCTGAAATCATTCTCAGAGCTATTTCCACATTTTAAAAGGTGCCTCATTTGAAATACTGATGGCATCCATTAAAGATTGAAATTGTCTTTTAGAATAGACTGGAAAAATCAAAGTGTAGGGGCAACTAGTAGGACTTTCAAAAGCATTTGGAGCTGGTCCGGCTGAGTTCCCATACAGATCTATGGGGATTTTAACACTACTTGCAAGGACAATCACCATTAGAAGGGAAGAGGTATGTAGCTGCTTCATGCAGAATTTTGTGCCATTACAGATATCTGGATAATAATGAAGACTCCACAGACCTCCTAAAAAATCTGTACCTGGCACAATTGGATCAACCAAAGGTTTCATTCAGAATCACAGTATATATGCTCTTTGTCAATGCTTTATATGAGCAGGCTGCGTCTGTCCCAAGTCCCTGCTCAGTATGTTTTGGCTGCAGATTCTCTTTTCAACCATTGATCATTATTATATCCTTTATTATTTATTCTTCCATGAGTATAAAGTGATGATCTGTCACAATTTTGGTTTAAGCTGGTGTTCTCCTGAATGGAGTTCACTACTGCATCTGGTGACAATACAAATGTACCACCACCTAAAAGCTGGAAACACACAAAACTACTACCAAACTATTTCAAACAACTAGGAGTAAATTAAAATAAATTAAAAATTCAATAACCACAACATTAGAAAGAAATGCAAATTCCATGGACTGGGTCCGAGGAAAAGAATCATCATAAAAAGGACTAGCAATAGTTAGCAACAGGAGCAGAGCAAAAGGGGACATGCTGGATTGTGTCCAGTGGAAAGTGAAAAAGGGATAAGTTCAGAAAGAGCAGATCAAAGAAATCAGTCCAGAGACCACACTTAAGCTTTGTAAAAGTGAAGGGAGATGACATCAGAAAGTCTTAAAGACTTTCAGATCTCACCTGACCTGTGAAATATATGTTCTTCCTCAATGGTTTTATATTTATTAGTGTTAAGTGATAGTCAATTTTTGATCATATATGCTTTCAGAAATGCAGTGCAGTGGCAAAGCACACTAGCCAATATCACAACACAGTAAATTCAGAAGAAAGCACATTATTTTAGGGCATTTTCCCTGAACATATTCAAAAAAGCACAGCTGACTGAAACCGCTATTGAGATACATTGGATATTCTAATAATAAAGATAGCACACATATACCACACACCTAACCCTAAGACTTAGATAGGCTGCTTTCTCCTGGCAAACACTTGGCTTCTTCATTAATAGGACAACATCCATCTTGAGGACTGCAATGCCTTTTCCTCCCACATTTTAAACAGCATGCACAAACACAGTTGCACGCTCTTGCCACACTCCTTCTCACCTACAATTCTGATAAATGTACCACTATTTGTGTGTTTTCTGCTTTTCCAATAATGGTAAAGTTCCCGAACAAAGGAGCAGTAATTAACATAGCCTGTAGGTCTTTTAAGTTTAAAAAGAGAAATACTGTGCAAATTTTGCTTTTTGCTATATTTGTCCAAAACATGGACACTAACATGGTCAGATACTGCCAGTAGCAGGGGAGATGACCAGCATTCAACCACAGATACTGTATGACTTCTTTGTTTCCTTCTTTTTATGGATTTCTCTGATGCACTTGTTTTGATATGCTTTTAGTCTAGTCAATTCTGCTGCTTTTTAGTAATTGAAAGCCATACTAGAATTTTTAACGTTTATTTTCTGAAATAACACTTTTTTTTCTCTGAAACACCATAATTATACTCAATGAACTCTTTATTGCAGCCTATCATCCAGATGGCTCTGCTGAAGAAATTGTAAAGCTAATATAATATACAAAGATGAAAATTGCCAATAGATATGATACTGTTTAAGTGACTGAAGAGGGTGGTTTTTTCTCCCTGAAAGATAAAATGCAGTATCCTCAAAAGTAGCATCTGTATTCTGTGATACAGAAGAAAGCAGAGATTTGTAAACCCTTAAGAAGCACCTTTGATATTTAGGTTTTTATATTCCTTTGATCAGAGATTAGTTACTAAAATGAAGTAAAAGGATTGCTTACTGATACGCAATGAACTTTAAGAACTAATGTGGAAAAAAAAGACCCTAAAATATCAGCTTTATTGGCCATCACATCTGAAATAGAACTCAGCTTTTAAGCATAAGTGGAACACTAATCCATAATCTCACCTAAAACATTTCCTAAATGATTTTTTATATTTAACTGAAGGGAATATGATAAATGAGTCTCAAATGAGATTGGCATGTTCAACTATGAATTTCATTATACCATTGAATTCTAATGTTTCAGGAGAGGTGTCACATAGAACTTAATTAAAATTCACCAAAAATGGCAATTGTAACAAAATTCAGAGCAGGCTATAACACCTATCTAGCATTTGTTAGATTGCATTGTCAGACACGTTGAGTCTGAAGAGTAGCACAGAAACAGCAGGAAAATATCACTTTCAGTCTCAATTCTCTATTTCTTACTTGATTTTAAGAAATGTGGGGTTTTTTTTAGTTTGATGTTTGGTTATATTGTTGCTATTTAAACTGTAATGGGAAATAAACATAGGCATTAGAGGACACAAAAATGAGATGTAACTTCTTAAAATTCAGCTTAACGGGAATATTGAATTGACACTAGAATTTTTCAGTGCAAGTGGAAAATTCCCTTCACACAGAAGTCATTATATAACCTTTATACTGTAAAGCTCATGTTTAAACACATAACATCAAGGAATTGTAAAGTCCACTGATTAAAGACCAGGCTATATTGACTTTTCCAAATTATTTTTACTCTATTTTATATGGTTAGCCTATGCATTCATTAAGACTACATACGCATCTCACAGAAACGTAGTTTTGTATATTCGTTTAGAGCTACATCAAAAGATACATTAACACGGAGAACTGAAAATATACACAAGAGAAAAAAAAATGGCTTGGTTTTCCTCAATAGGTTTGACTTTGCAATTTTTGCTATGTCATTTTTCTCACAGCAAGAAGTGAATTAGTTATATCCCTTCCTTACTTCACAACTGTTATGTGGCTTACTTTATTATAGTTGGAAAAGCACTTTAATTTCTTGGTTGAAAGCTGCTAAAGAAGTGGAAATAATTTATATTTTTATAATAACTTCAACCTCAGTTATACTTCAAAAATCTCAAAGCTCTTATAACAATTTTGTGGATTATGGAAGACTAAGATATGGAATTTACATATGCTGAGGGGAAATTTGGGGTTCTGTCTTAATTAGTGCTGAGGGTGTCAAAAACAACCACAGATTTTATTCAGTTAGGTAATTATCTAAATAGAGAATCCTTAACCATACTGATTATAACATTGAAGACAATGCTTTAAGACTCTCAACTCAGTGACCTCTATCCAAGCTCTCCTGTGATGCACCATATTCCAGTTTTCTCTTAATTCTTTTACTGGCATACAAATAAGTTTGACTAATTTGAGGAAAACTGGAAAGGAAAAAATCTGACAGTTCTAAAATCCAGCTGTCCTCTAGCCTCTATCCTCCATTCAGGTATGAGGAGATGGAAGTTGAATTAGAAGACTTAAGCTCTCCAGATCCATCTCTGGAATGGGGAATGACATAAACTGAGAGATAGTAACGGAGGCTGCTATTACTTTTTTTTTTTTTTCCTCCTGTCTATCCAGATTCACTGTGAACTACATGAACACACTAGCAGCTTCAGCTATGCTTCAAGTACATATGAGCAACAGCTGTTTATGATTATTCAGTTGGACAAGTCTACCAGCAAAATAGCTGAGAAGCAAGCAGACTCCAAAACCAAAATAACTTTTCACTTCAACTCTTTCCTTCTCCATGTTAATATAATAGAAGAAACAAGCAGCGATGGGTAATCATGAAGTAGTGCAGAACCAGTATGTAAGAGTCTGAACTGATACTCAGAGGAACGTTAAGCAAAAAAAACCCTAATTTGATCTTTCATATGGGTTGGTAAAGCAGGTTAGCTAAACTTTTTACATTTCAGTAATTATTTTATTTTGTCAAGTGGATTTAATCCAGTTGGAACTGAGGAATGTTGCCCCCCCATCATCATCCTGCTAGCTTGATATCCAACTTCACAGAGCACGACAAGGCAACATTTTTATGAACAAGCCTAGTGCCTGTGATCTGCCTTCATATGAAATTAGTTTCTTCCCAAATGCCTGTTATTCCAGTTGTTAAATTACTTTAAGTCATGCTCCAAGGCATGTATAGTGTACTACAATCAAACAGGAACAACACTTCGCATATCATTAAATGACAAATTCTTTCTGCCACTCTGGAAGCAGAATTGCAGCCAGAAATGTGTGCTTTCTATGCTTCTTTGCAATTCCAATTGCCAAGTGAGCATAGACTGGGGAAGCAGTTCTGACAAGTGTCACTGCTGCATTAATATTGTTATTATTCTCTGGAAGTGAAGTATATAATGCTATTTTCTCCAAAGGCATTATTGATACTGAGGATTAGCATTACAATTTGTATAATTATTGCAGTGCCCTCAGGACTTCATGTCATCAAATAGTTACACAACTCAGAATAGTTAAATGCAAATGATTTTTAATGCCTTGCAGGACCTTTGGAAGAAAAAAAAAGTAATCAGATCAGGTAGCCTAATTCAAAGGAAAAGTATAATATGGTATGATCACAGGATGCTTGAGAGGTACTTGGTCTCATGATAACCTTGAAATCTCTTCACACTACTTTTCTTAATAAGGGTCTCTCCACTGCTGTTTTTTCTTCTCCTAAGAACCTATCTAATTTTAAGCATCCAGTGTGTGATATTTACAAAGCCAAAACCTCTGGTAATACTAAAAGCAAGACAACTATCACAGAACACAATCATATATTCTGACCATGCACAATCATATATTAGAAAGGAAAAATGTAGGAAAATGGCATGAGCCCTTTCACATTTTACACAGATATCACTGTTTAATCTGTTATTTCGGGTTAAACCATGGCTGTGGAAAATGATGCTAGTATGACTATCAGCAAGTTGGACTTCATGACAGAGAGAGCGTGACATTCAGCAACTAGGAAGTCATTCTCACTATATAATGCATGCTGTTTAATAAACATGTCATGATCTGGAAGTAGTGTGCAATAGTTAAGCATTAATAAACTTACCTAGTTCTATTTAAGTCTTGAAAAGAGTTTTGCACTTGAGATTGTTTAAATAGATAATACGGAAAAGATCAAGAGCAAGTAACACTCCATTAGAGGCAAAGCAATTAGCAAGTTTGCAAGATACCATGCAACAGCAAAACCATTGCAGTGAAAACAGTATAATCACGGTGGCTAGGGATGTTAGACACACCTTCCATTAAGACTGTCAAAACCTTTTTTTTCTTCGGTGGTGTGTATTTGGTCTCCTATCACAGTAACTATGGGCAATCTTTCTTCTACAAGTATCTGCATAACGGTCACTGATCCTACCCAGAACACAGTGAAACATGGCAAAAGTTTAATTGTACATGTACCTACATTTTAAAGGAAATAAGGCAATCTCCAAGGCTATTAATATAATAAATGTCTTTTATAATTAAAGGGATAATGTCCAAAGATTAGCTGGAAAGTATTTTAATTAAAGTTAGTAAATTACCATTGAAGTCATCATTACATGGAAACTCAATGAAGATTAGATAATTTTGCAACAATACAGCAACAACAGCAAATTGTCCAGCTTTTGAGCTACATAGAAAGCCCTACCTCACATGCTGAAACACCTAATCTGGTACATTTTCCTCGTCTGTTTAACATGTGCTGTACTGTAAGAAAAAGAACCAAGTCTGGTGCACTGTAATATGACTTTTTTTTTTTTTTCTTCCTGCTGTTTTCAAGCAGATTTTTAAAATCTCACACAAAAAGAGTAACATTCACATAAAGGTCATTTTAATGAGTTTTAAAAATATTTATTCATAAAATACAGTATTAGCAATAGAAAACACTTTCCATGGACACCATTTTAACAAATAAGTAAAGAGGCACAGAATGACTCAACTTTTCTCAACTGTATTAGCAGGACAAACAAATCCATTACAAGAGTCTATCTAGAAGTGTATTTCAATAGCTCCATTCAGTAAAGGTTTATAAGGCCTTTGTATGGTACAAAGTGACTCTGGTCAAGTAGTTAACATTAGTTACAAGAATACATTTTTCATCAAGACAGTGAAAGGATTAAGCTCCTCTCTTCTTTTTTAGCACTGAACTAAGATCACACACCTTTTGTCTACCTTGTCAGTTTTATGTGACATCAGACTGCAGTCTGTTTGCTTTCTGTGTCACTAACAGTAACTAACAGTTTGCTTTCTGTGTCATTAACATACCTATTCGATACTGTCCAGGCCATTTACAGGCTGAAGAAGGTCAGTCAAAACCTAGGTTTAAGACGACAGTTACATGGATATAGCCTCTAAAGCACTACAGTGAAATCACTGAATGGACAGTAACAGTTTTTATGTCTGAAATTAGATTTGTAGATGGTAGCCCTCAGGAAGCAGTAAATGCCCATGTTTTTGTGCTATTAGTCAGGATAAGTGACAAGAAAGTTTAGAGCAGTAATGACTGCATTCACTGTTGTGGTACAGGAGCTGTAGAATGCAGAGATGAAGATCTTTGCTGACTAGACACCTTTACTTTAAGAAAGTAAATTTAAAAGCAGGCAAAGACACCAAAGTTGCATAGAAGACACTTAGTGCCCAGGCTGATAGAAGGTGAAGAGAGTGAAAATAGACAAACAGTTGAGTAGCTCTTATGAGGCAAATGCTGCCTCTGAGAACAAACGCCCCAGGAACTTCTTCCTCCAGCCCTGAATTTTATAAACTCTGCTCAAGTTTCACCATGCCCTACTCATATGTTGGTTGTCCTCTTTCCTGCCAAGTAAAGGTGGTCTGGTATTACCAGTATTAAAGTGATATACAGCCTGTTGCAAATAACTAGTGTAATTCCACATGGATGCAAGAAACAATATCCTTTGCACATAACCTTAAAAACCAGCACAGGTTATTTGTGGGAACTAATTTATTACTGCAGTAGCATTCAGCACACCATGCCACATACTACAGGTTTATCCTATTTGCTCTAGAACTAGCAAATCTGTTTCAAGTACTTAGATTCGATACAGATTGGACAAGTGAGAGACTACTGCTGTCAAGATTTCCCTTGTGCTAACAGTCAGTTACACTAGCACTAGATACACAGAAGAGCCAAAACCTGAGTCATCCTTAATCTGCTGGAAAGGTCATCTATGATGACCTTCATGACATGAGAGCTGCACAGTTCCCAGGTGCCATCCCTTAATAGTTTCATTAAGAAGGTATCACTAACAAGGCTGAATTAATTTGTTACGTGGTTTATATGTGGCAGACATCCTTGGAACTCCACTAACAGAATGGAGTATTTTTTATTACTTGCTCTGTTAATTCACCATGAGTCAGCAAAGTTTAGTTCTGTTAACTCATCAGGAAAAGCATTCTGGTTCATATGCTACTGGTCAGGTAAACGGCATTTTCCATATTAGCTCGTAACTGCTGCAAGGTGAATAGCAATTTGAAATGTGCATTTTAAGAATAAATTGATGCGTTACTCTTCACTTTACCTTTCCGAATTAAAATTACCGTTCTTTTAGTGATGGGCAGAGAAAGGGTTAGACTCAGAGCCAGTTGACAAATAGAATTCAATACACTGTTTTACTGCATGACTTGCACCTCCACAACACAAATACCTCCTGGTGGGTCTAAAGCTGAGCTATACCACAGGGATGAGCATATATCTAAATGCAGTATCTGAAGTGTTATTGATTTTTATAGACAGAATATGTTAAACAAATTGCTCCCTTTTTACTGGTTTTGACTAGTTCTGCTGACTCCATTTATGAGAGTCTTTGCATTTTCAAAAAAAAAGCGTTTAGTGGGGATACAAGAAGGAATCCATCAGAAAACAGCAAATATTAAAACTGCTTCAATCAAGAAAACAGTGTTAATAGCACTGATAATAATGAAACTGCCTTTCTAGTTTGTTTGCTCCTGTCTTTAAAAAAAAATGAAAATCTAAAACTTAAACCTGCCCCTCTCCACAAACTCATCACTGTATATATTTTACTTCTGTAACTTACTATTGTCTATTCAATCACTGAATATATTGACTACATTTCTATTGTGTTGTCTTTATTAGGATTCTACTATGTTTTCTTCATGCTTGGATGAGTCTCCTGAATTGCTATCTCCAATAACTTCTTGTGAAATGGTTCGGTTTCCTTTTTCCACTTCTTCATTTTCTGTTTTGAGTAGAGAACCCTATAACAAGATACAAATAGCACAAGAAAACAGTTCAGAGAAGACAAATCACTAGAGAGTTTGGAAGAGGATAAACCAAACAGGTTTGGGAATTAGAAATGCATCAACTGGTCATTTCAGATGTATTTACACCAAGTCTTACTTGGCCTCTCCATGTTGGAATCTGACAGCAATGTCCTATTGATGCCTTTTGTCACAAGTCACCCATTCTACAACAATGACCCACACTCCCAGGTGCTCTTATTTTTACCCTTCAAAGTAGGACTATTTTCTTGAATCCCTGGCAGTTAACTCCTCCTCAAAGTCACAAAACGAATGTGTGTTTTACTTCAGTAGATTGGTTCTTTTTACCGTGGAAGATTCAGCTCAAGGAATGGTGCATAACTCCTTTGGAGAAAGAAATTAGAAGCCATCTAAAGCCTTCTTTTCCACTGAGGTGATGACAAGATAGTCTTTGGAGAGAGACTAACTGGGTAGAAATCCTTTGCTGCTGAGTAACTGCAAAGACCTATTTACAAGCCTGACATTAAATGAAATAATGTTCTGACAAAGACTGAAAAGAATTTTGCTTTTTTGTTCTATTCACCCACCAGGACCAGTTACAACAATATTTGAACAAATGCCACAGGACCTATGGATTTACAGTAAACTGTTTAATTTGTCCTTATTTCTTTCAAACTACGTTCTACTCAAGTCAGCGTTTTTTCGGTAGAAAAATGTTCATGTTATCCCTTAAAATATGCTGTCCTATTATCTTCATCATGAAGAAAGAAGGACCTACCTCTTTCTCTTTCAGTAACAAGTGATTTTCTAAATAAGTTCTTTAAGAACACCGTTTCTGTACTTGCAGTATAATTATCTACTTTTCACCTCTAGGTAGTGACAGCTCCTTAGATGGCATTAAATATATGCCACAAACAATTCCTGCTACAGAGAACAAGTTAACAGCATGAATTCAACTGGTTTTGGTTCATTTGGGTTTATTTTTAGTTTGTCTGCTGTTTTGTTTGTTTTCCCAGAAAGTACAGATAATTAAAGGTGTTTAGATTTGTTCACATAATCAGATTTACAAAATCATTTCTGATAAAAAGGAAAAAAAAAAAAAACCCAAACAACAACTATTCATTCACTGATTTTCTGCTTTTTATCACAGAATCACAGAATGTCAGGGGCTGGAAGGGACCTCGAAAGATCATCCAGTCCAACCCCCCTGCCAGAGCAAGAAAAAAAATATATGCAGTAGTGTTTTGCTGCAGTTTTCCAAATCTTACGTAGTTACTAACAAATCATTCAGCTCTCGTAAAGACCAAAGAAGTAAACCCAGTTTATCCTGAAGAGTAAGCAACAAACATTTTTTTCCCCAAGTGAAATAATATCCAGAAAGTTCCTCCGTGTCTAGTAAAACAGCATCATAAAATCAGAGCATAGTACATTAAGCATTATTGTCTAACCTCAGTTCTTCAGAACTTCTGCATATCTGATTTATGTCCTCTTTTTCAAGCTAAGAACTCAGAATCCCTTATACTGTCCAATGGTAGTGAGATAAAGTCTCAAAGAAAGAGACACAGACCCTACTCCAAAAGAATTAAACAGGTCTATAAAGACTTCATTATTAAGATGCTAACAATCCAAGTCTGAATGTTTTATCCCTGTCTCTACTCAGCCCTCATGAGACAAACCTGGCTGTGTAATGACCACAGAAGACTTTCAACTGCCTTAAGTCATGCTTCTTTGTTTACTTTAGTCTAAACTGTCCCATAAATAGGGACAGTAAATTCAGTCAAACCAGTTCAGCTTTTATTCTGCTCTACGTCAAAAAGGCTCACCCTGATGATGAGCCTCAAAAGGATGGAAAACAGTACAGAATAAAAAGGATCATAATACATAAAACTACATTTTGAGGTTGAGCTGGATATTCACGCTTTAAGCTAGCTGTTACATATTTTACAGTAGATTTAGAGCAGGATATCCAGAAAGCATTTTCAAAGCTATTTCTAAGAGCCTTTACTGTATGATCATATTGACAAACAAGTAAAATAAGTGCATGTACTGTACACATATCTAAAGTGGATATCTATTTTTTTATGCCTAAACCAAATGTTTAAGGGCCAAAATAATGAATTATTCCCTCCCCCAATAATTTCCAGTAGTGAAAAGAACTGCTAAAGTATTGTAAGAAAAATTCTTTCAAGTTAATTTCCCTTATGTTTTTGTTTAAAAATGTGCTAAGTTCAGAACTGCTGGATGCTTAACTAAGCTGAATTGAAAGCAACCCTTTTTGAAATGTTCCTTGCTATATTTGTGCTCCAGTGAGATCACAAATTGGCTGGTGCTTCAGAGGCTAAGCCAAAGTCCAGCTACAGGTGTGAAGTGCTGAAAATCTGCCTTATACTTTTGCAGCTCGCATGTAAGCCTCATAACTTTGTATTTTTATAAGTGACTGTCACTGCTGAGTTTTGTACATGTCAAAAGCATGCATACAAATGTCTTTTTTTTTATTCCCCTGCCCCCAGTCATCTTTACAAGGTGAAATAAAAACTCAGAACTAAAATGCTGGAGAGCTTAATCAGTCTTAAAATGTATGAGAAACTTTGAAATTTTAAAGAAGTATCAACTACATTCATAGCAAGATTAGAAATAAGTTTTATTAGTAACCATTACAAGTGCCCTGCAAATATAAAGGCCATTACATTTTATAAGGCAGTGACACCCTAGAAAGCACTGGATATGTTTACCTACCCTCAAAATGACTAGCTGCCTTTGGCCGCACCTCAGTAGGAAAACAGATGACATGTATTAGTAGGATTACAGAAGACAGAGTGTGCTTGTTTCAAACTCTTACTGCACAAGCATTTTTATTCTGGCTAATTCAAAGTGTCATCAGAGTGGATTAAAAAGAGAAGGAAAGAGAAAGAGCAAGGGAGAGAAGGTAAATTAATTCCTCCATACTAGAAAGCCAACTTTCAGTCAGCTTTTCCCTGGATGTTTGTATCTGCAAGCCTACTGAGGATTCCAGCAGAAGAAAGTCTATTAATTTTCCATGTACTTGTTGACGAAAAAGCTATCAGGATTATGGGTTGAATACTTCTAAAGTAGGGAAAGTAAGGGATGCAATTAATCTCTGTGAACTAAAATATACCTCTTTTCATTAATCTTTTATTGTAAATGAGCAAAGTAATTGAACCAGTACCACACTGTCAGAATAAATGCAATGCCAGTGGGATATGCATGAGAGAGCACATACTGATTGAGTATTAAATATCTAACGGCAATAATTTATGGTTCATTACCTCTTTTTGGAGTTCCTTAGTTGCAGAGTGCTTGAATTTTAAGTAGACAGACTTTCAGCAGAAACTGCTTTCAAATGCTGAACATAGCAAATGTGCAAAACCCTTAGCAATATACGTCATTTTAAGAGTTTTGCACTTGGTTGAGCCAAGCTCTGTACTGCCAGAAACATGCAAGCTATTTGCAATTTGGATTAACACAATTAAAGATGCAGTGATGAATTTAATAATCATATGCAAAAATAAAAATTAGAGATTATAGAATCATAGAATGTTTTAGGCTGGAAAGGACCTCTAGAGGTCATCTAGTCCAACGTCCCTACACAAGCAGGGACATCTCTACCTAGGGCAGGCTGCTCAGAGCCCCATGAAGCTTGATCAGCATAACAGAACATTTTATATAAACAGACCTCATGTAAAAATCATGTTGTTTTCCTATAATGAGACTTGTAAAACGCTACATTCCA
Organism: Chloroceryle amazona; assembly: GCA_027560015.1. Classification (NCBI taxonomy): domain Eukaryota; kingdom Metazoa; phylum Chordata; class Aves; order Coraciiformes; family Cerylidae; genus Chloroceryle; species Chloroceryle amazona. Next base: position 17,107 of record JANHFX010019049.1, on the reverse strand, counting down.
GAAGTGGACACAAAGCATGGCCACTTAAATTACTATGTTACATGGTATAATTTAGTTATCAAATTCCAATTGTTCAAGGAGAAAAAACAAGTATAATTTTATGTATAAAGAATGTTATCTCTCTATTACGAGTTTAGTATTCCTGACAGCATCAGTTCTAAAGTGAATTATGGCAATGGTAAGAGCTAGTAAGGATTTGGCTTCTTGCCTTCCTACTCCTTTCTCAGACTCCTAGCAGAATCACTTGCAGGAGAAAGATGTCACATTTGCTAAATTGACACACCATGACCTTCTTCACCAACATGCCCTCCTGACAGATTCAAACTATCCTGCTTTCATGGAACCTTTCAGGGGATCAAAGAAAATACCAATCTGAAAGTGAGACTAAACATCTCAGTGTTTTTATATCCTGTTCACACTGACTTCATATGAGTCTAACTGACTACATCTAAGACAAAATAGGAGTCAGTACAAACATATTTTAATCCTCCTGAATTTTACCTTTTCTGTTGCCCACTGGAATTGGTTTTGCGGACTGCTGAGACTATTTGTTCCTGGTGAATTCTGCCCATCTGCTAAAAATTAAACTGTCCTATTCAGACATTGCTCACTTGGCAACAGACTACTTTATGTTTACTGTTTATTGATTTTTTTTTTTTTTTAACTGTGACTACAGAGAAGCAGCATTTCAGTTTCAAAGTCGTCCCAGAGGACACCAGCAGGTTATAATCACTTGTACTGTAAAAAAGCTTCATGTTAATTGACTCTATATTTACATATTATGAATGCATATTTTAATCTGTTTTACATGAATAAGTCCTCCACAATGAAGATTTCATTTCCTTTTTTAAAACAACATAACTACTTGCCTTATTTGAAGAGACAAATTTCTTCTAAATTGTTTTGACCTTTCATTTCTTAAAGTAGAAGTTGTATCTGCCTTCTCAGTTCAGGAATTTCTTATCTTAAAAGCAAAAGGATGAATTCAACTTCAAACTGAAACCATTCCATTGTGCTCTTTCTCATTTGGTCAGTCACTGTGTCTATATTTGAAGCAGACAAATTTTTGACTGTCTCAACTAAAATTATTTTTAGTCACAATAGACAAAAGGCTGAGAATAGAACAACTTCAGCAATACACTGGACAAGGTCTCTGGTCAAAACCAGAAAGACATGGAGATACCCTAGACCAATAAAAGAGGAAGGTCAGGACATTGATCTTGTATAGAGTAAAACTGACTGAACAGGGCATTTCAACATCTCAGCAGAGACACCCTTGGCTTCTGAGTACCTGCTACTGCTGTTTAATATTTTGTCCTCAACCTTGGCAAAGTTTTCTTCCCCTCTTGTATAAATCTTTTGTTTGAAATTTTCAAAGATTATCTGCATTAGAATGAAACACCTCCTTATCCAGCTCTAATTTAATAAGACCAGGTCTTAGCCAAGACAAAAACTGAGACTTCAGTAAAATAATACCCCCTATTCATCACAGTCTGATGCCTCAGTGCTTCATATTTAGGCACAGAAAGCTTTTAGTGGTAGTTATCTCTGCCCTCATCCCCCCAAATATTTATCTATGCTCTGCTCTTTTCCAAGACCACAGTAAATACTAAAAGCCAGCTGTGCTAGGCTCTGAAAACAGAGCAAGAGAAAGCTTTCCTCTAATTACCTGACTTCCTTTGCATAGTATACATGCATTTTCATGAAGTACTAGCTCATATAGAACATTGCTGCTAGCAAAGATAAATGCCTCCGTCTTATAGTTTCAAGTGAAATCCTAATAAGGAAGCATCTTATAGATTTCCATTTGTCATGCACCACTTCTAAAGCATTGCAATAAAAAAAGTGTATTCACAGATGTGACCACCACAACCCTGAGTATTATAATTCCATTTCTTCATTCTCAAATCACTCTAATATTCCCCTTGTAAATACATGTACTCTAGGGGTTTATCTGTTACTGTTCTATATCTTTACAGCACCTTTGTAGCAACATCCTTTTGTGTTCTGAATTATACCGTGCAGAAGTTGCTTCCTGCCACTGAGGCAAAACAATACATTTCAAGACTACGAATCTATATTAATGTTGTTTTGAATGTATTTAATTATGGAAGTCCTTCCACTTGTTACTTTTAACTGTATTTCTTGAGGCAGTAGTACATGCAAAGTTCATAGAAGTTTTTATTGCAATTAGAAGCTACCTGATACTCCCTTGATCAATACAATGAAAACCTTTGTGCATTAAAATTAAAAATTTCAATATAGTTAAACCAAAAAAACCCCAAAACAACAACACAACACAGTGATAAGCAAATGGAACAGAATAGTTAAAGAAATAGTTTATATTTTTCATCTAAAACATTCTATCATCAGAACACAATATAGTAGTAGAGTGCATACAGAATTTAATTTTGAATGATATTGAAAGGTCAGTACAGAATTGCTCAGCTCATATTTTTGTGAAGATAACATGTGTGAACTAGTTATTTTCTCCTTTTAACATATTTTGACCTTGTCCATGGATTTAATGAGAAAATTATACATGCTGCACTCAGATTTAACAAACTCTTCAGAATTAAAGATATACCAAAGGGAAAAAAAAAAAAAGAAAAAAAAAGGAATGAGATTGAGACCCCACACTTTCAACCCAACCATCTGGCAGAAGAAAGCCCTGAGATACCAACACAATGACCTCTGAAGCCTTCGTTATGACACATGCTGGAGCAGCAAGTGGAAATAGCTGTGCAATAGCTCATTCTACCTCAAGTGCACTGACCTTATTAATGTGATATAATGTGAAGAATGCATATAGTTGAAGTGCCAAGTGACATATGTGATGGTGGTAGCAAGGAATGGAAAAAAAAAAAGACAACACTGTATAAACCACTGAACTATAATTATAACTTGAGAAAACTTCTATAATCTTAATTACACTCAAGTTGCTTAACCTGTGTTTGGGCCATATATCTCAGTTCTAAAGGTTCCAGTACTATCCCATGTTGCAAAAAAACATTAATTTGTTCATTAAAAATCTTCTTTAAATTTTCAATTAATCCTAGCATTTAAATTGATCTCTTCAATTCCTATAACAACTATTGAGATCTGACACCATTAATGATCTCTTCTAATGTTTCTTTTATTATCTGTGCCTTCAGGTATCTGCAAATTGCCAGCATTCAAAAGAATCCCCTAGGCCTTATAAGGCCCGATTAAGACAAAACTATATGATTCAACAATGTAATGATCCGCACTTGCTCTCCACTCTTTCCTAGTCACAGCTGACAAAATCAGGTTTGAGATATATTAGTTTAAATAGATTGATAATTGCTTGAGTATTATTTTTCTTGCTGATTTTCAGCAGTTAAGACATGCAAGAGAACTGCTCCCAGATTCAAAAAGGCAGAAAAATAGTTACAGTGCCCTCACTAAAGGGTGTGTTTCAAAAGTTTGGTCCTTTGGGGTTTTTTTTAGATCAAATATAATCAGACTTCCTTATCTACTAGCCATGTACCAAAAACTATCCTCATATGGCAAAGACACAGCCCTGGATCAAAGGATATCTGCATTCTAGTGACATAGCTCATGGTCCCCATGGCTGACATCACCATGCCAAGGTAGAACAGGGCTGGGCAGAGCATGGAGTGGTGTCAGAGACAGGGTGACACCCATGCTGGAGCACTGTCTTGAGACAGCACTGGCATTCTTCAGAAACCATGTGCTGTTTAACAGGCACAGACCAACTACTCTCTGGTGCAGTCAATGAAGCAGCTTTAAAACAGTGGTTTGTCTTTTCCTTCCAGCTTATTTCTTTCATTAGGTGGAGGTTTTTAACTTCACAAGCACATTGAGTGAAGAGACAGATAAGATCAGAAAGGGACTTCTGAAGAGGAACAGTTCCACTGGAATCTCCTAAGGGATTCTATTAGAGACCCTAATGGCAGATAAGGTTTTGAACAATAAACTTCAAGAATGGTTTAATGAATAGTAGAGCATATTAAATATACAGAATACATCTGAAGCCTGGCTAAAGCAACTGGATATTGAAATTTATTTTGGAAAAAATTGAAAACAAGAACAAAACTGAAGACTACTGAATTTATGCTGGTTCTTATGATATTCCCCTCTGCCTACTTCAGAGATAGTTACAAGAATATGAAAATCTCCCAAAAACAAGTGCTGGATTCAATGAAGCATAAAAGCAAAACAGATAAGGCAATCATGCTGATGATATTCATAGGTGTCAGCCTTTTGCAAACTTGTCTCATCTGAGTAAGTGATTAGCAAGGCCCAAAGCTCTGTATTAAGTTTTTAGGGGTCCACAGATGAGTTTCTTGCTTATGATCTATCTTCCAAATAACCACAAATGGCAGTGTGACATTCCAGCTGCAAGTGTGCATTTATTTCCCTAGAGCCAGACAACAGGTAATGAAAAAAACAGAAAAACACATGTGGTGGGTGGCAGGTCCTCTAAAACAACTACTTTGTTCTACAGCTCTGCTTCTATCAGTTTCCCTCACTTGCATCACAGACATGGCCAGGCTCCCATTCTAGGGTCTCCTGGGGTCCCATGTTGCATGAATGCTTGTCAAAGCAAGAGTGCAATACTGAGTGCTGGGTTATTGACAAGACCTACTGAGGCCTGTGTTTTGGGATTGTGGAAAGGGAATAAAGGCAGCTGCTTAGTTCTAAAAAAATCCACCCTAGCACTAACATTTTACATTCAGATAAAGACTTCTGAAAAATCACTATTTTCTATCAGAAAATATAAGTAAAATAACAAAAGCTCCCCCTCAACATCCATGTGTGACATGAAAAAGCCCTGGCCTGTTCCAATGAGTATTTCTGTACCATTGCAAGACATTACATAAGGGGGCCTTCAATTCTGAAGCAAATTCATACTTGAAGGTGATAGTATGAAACAAAACAGTCCCTTAACATTCACAAAATATTATATATATTTTATATGTATATGAAAAATGTATCAGTCAGAAAGGCTGCAAGAAGCTGTTTAGTTAGAAAAAATGTTACACAGGTTTTACTGACCAGTGTGTAACTGAACTTTCCAAAGTTTTGGGGGTTTTTTGTTGTTTGTTTTCTTTTTTTTTGTTGTTTTTTGTGTGTGTGTGTTTTTCCCATCTTAAAATAATATAAGATCATGGAAGACTGCAGCAGTTCAATCCCTCTCTCTAAAGGTAGCATGAATTGTCATTAAGCTGTCTGGAGCCTCTCACCAGCACTACTACATCCTTTTAGTTGAAATACTGATCAAGTCTGGCCCTAATGAATTTTTACAATTAAATTTCAAGGTGACATGCTATGGAATAACATTAAGCAGAGATTTCATTTGCTCTTCATTAATAATCAGCCTTACAGTCAAATATCCATTACCATGAACTGCATAATAAAATCAACAACAATTTGAAATTAATTCCCATATGAACAAAACATTTCAAATGCTTAATATTTCACACTCCTCTTTCACCACATACAGTTCAGTAGCACTCTAGGTCTTTGAAATCTTCATAATGCCTTTTATCTCTGGAAATATTTTCCTTAGACTTTCATATCATCCTTATTATTCTACATCAGTGCCAAGTCAATTCCCTTTCTGGATTACATCTGTCTTCTCATACCTCCTTTACTATTTAGCAAACAAAATCCTTCCTCTGGTTCTTCTCTGGGTATGTACTCACAAAAACCTGACACTTTTCTAAACAAAATTAACAGAATCAGATACTAAGGCAGCCTTCCTCTGCTTCACAGACTGGCATATATAACAGTAAAAACTCAGATAAAATGCATACTAACAAGCAAAATTAACAGTTGACTTGCTATGTATAGCTTAACATGACTACATAGGACCTCTAGTATCACCCATTGGTGTATTGAATTATTATGAAAGTAATCCTTCAACAATGTAAAATTCTACTTTTTCACTGTGCTTTAGATATGGCTTATTTTCTAAGCAAGAACAACTCACTTGGGTATGCACATGTAGCCAGGTGCTATTCTGTTCAGAAACATTAATGTTAAGCTCCAAAGAACAAAACTCACAGCCATTTTCCTTATTAATATTAAAAAAAAAATTAAACAATTGAGACTGGACCCACTCAAAATTTTAGATCTAACTACTTTTCATGGATGTGAACAGAGTGATTGCTTATATTCTGCAAAGTATAGGTGATTTTGTCATGCTCAAAATCTGCGCTTTTTGATGTTAACTAACTTCCTGTAAATGCAAGATAAGGAGGCTTTTACCCGAGAGCAGCTAAGCCTGATAAGTGAGGTGTTTGATTAAGCTCAACTAAGATTAGAAGAAAGTTACTGATGCCTTATCTCAAAAGTACTATAGTTAGACGGCTATCTCAGCAAGAAGCTCTCTTTTTTTTCAACTTCTTGACAAAGCCAGAATCTAACAATTTTTAATCCAATTCACTTACAAAATTCTGATAATATTATTCATTTACTATAGTTCAAGTTGCAGCATTTCTGTAGCAGATTAGAGACAATATTTATGACAAGATCGAGAACAGTACATGTGAAATTCTCAAGCAATAAATATTTTGGACAATAAAGATTTCCTAACATTTCTCCATCTTGAGATGAAGGCACATGATTTCTGAAGTACTGCTTCCATTACATAGTAAACTGCTGATTATAACGCAGAGTAATTTCCGCAGTACTTGAAAATGTGAAATAGGAAACCTATTCCTTCAAGCTAACATTTACATCCCAGGAAATGTAGTGCCATATTGAGCATTTTCATGGAAATTATTAATATTTGAAGTGGGACATATAAAAAGTAATTGAAAACCTGCAATCATAAACAACAGCCACACCCCCTTCTAATATACCATTTTACAGTGGAAGTAGCTATGCATCCCCTCTCCTCACTGTTGTTTTTTTGAGGGGGTGGTGGATTAGTTGGTTGTTTTTTTTCTTTTTTTTTTCCTTCTTTTTTTTTTAAAGTTTTAAAGTCTCCTGTTGCCTGGACAGCAAAAACAATACATAGAGAGAAGAGTCTTGGATCCTAGGACTACTTTGTGAAAATATTGACACTGTTGGGAACTGAGAATGAAACAGAGTAAAAGACCCTTAACCACAATGTTTAATGAAAAATTACTCCTCTTCTCCTAAAGCCTGTGGTGCCCTACAAACAAATCTGAGAACTGGTGGGCACAGATCCATGCTTACCACTCCTTCCTTTATTACACTCCTGCCCCTCCAGCTCACACAAAAAGTATATGTTTGTTGTGTGACTCATATCAAGGTGCCTAGTTCTCAAATACTGCCCATCTAACAAGCAGTTCCTGACTGCAGACTTCAGTATATGTTCAGTGGTGCAAAACTTCTAGGAAACTTGATTTATTGTTGGACTGATATGAGAATACTCTTGCACTTTCACTGAACTCGACCTTCTCTCTCTCCTTCTGTAAACTGCCTGACACATTGCTGTGAATTTACAGTCAGTCAAGAAATTGTAATTATCAAAACGCATAAAACTGGAGATATAATTTGCACTTGTCCATCACATCATTTCATTTCCATACTGTTTTATTTTTTCTCAATTTGAGTTATTATGTTGCAAATTAGAATTATATAGCATTCCTGTTTTGTTGTTCTTGCTTAAAGCAATCATCTATGAGGTATCCCACTGAAATAGCTAAATTCTTGCTGTAACATATTTAACTTTTCTTGAAATCCTGACTGCATTAGCTAATTTAACAAAGATTTAGCATTAGTTAGGAATTATTTTCCAGTCCATGACTACTTCCAACAAACAAATGTGAATGTTAAAGAAAATAAATGCCCCTAATATTGTAGCTATCTGTTTTGAAAAGACTTTTGAGATCATAATGACCAGTAAAAAAATACAGATATGGTCTCTGGAATTTGTGCAGGTAACTGAATTAAAGCTAGGTAGCGCTGTATTTATCCAGCACAAATATGTGTTCTCCTCAACTATAAAAAGAAAGTATTGATTTGCTACTATTCCAAGATCTGTTTCCTCCAAGCACTACGAGCTTACAGCCCTTTCTAGATTATACTGCCATTGATCATCAAATACAGCACATTCCTATATCAGCAGCGTAGGAGGTAAGATTATTCCACAGAGAATTACTGCATTCAAGAGGCAAGTGATAAAATAATCACTAAATAGACAAGTTTCATTTAAAATTAAAGAATGCACCACGGGCTACTACAGCTACTAATTTTAATTTTAATTTCCCAAACTTTTCTTCTACTGGATCAGGCAGAAGAGTCTTTTACTTCTTTATCAAAACTGTGGTGAATTCTTTCTGTCTCTTTCATATGCAGACTTAGAGACAGCTTGCTGAATTTGTGCAGCTGTACTGACTAAAGAAGGCTCAAAACTCCAGATGAAAGCATCTATTTTACCTGTCAATAAATAAGCATGTATTGCTTAGAGCTTATATTTTGTCAAGTCAGGAAATTCACTTGTTTGCAAGTTTAATTTATTTGTTTTATTAATTTAATAATTATTGTATGCCTCACACTTCAGCAACTTTATGCCTTTAGGCAAGAAATAAAAAAAATAAATAATAAAAATTAAAAATCACTCACAATCAACTTTACCATCACTATAAATCTACACTACATCCAGATCATCAACTTTACATGTAGTATTAGAGTTGTACATCTAGATATTCTCCAAGAAGTTATCATTCTGAACAGCAAACTATTCATTTTCTGCACTGAGTAAACAAAACTTTAAGTAACCATTCTGGTAGAATCACTGTGGTGACAGTTTACACAGTGAGAACTACCAAGGACCTTGAGTTTCTCAACAATGCAGGGTGGTACTAAAGTACTGTAAAGAATGCAAGAAATTACTACTTCTCTGATTAATACAGTTTAGGCTTAATTTTTCCATTCATTCTTTTCTTGTACTAGAGAGAAAGAAGTTAATCCATTTTGCATGCCAGCAGTAACCATTTTGGTTAGCAGGAAGAAACTATTTCGGGTTGTCACCATGGGTCTAGGAGAACCTTGAGATAGAATGGAAGACAAACTGACCAAACATTGATTGATAACAAGTCAGCCAAAGGAGGCAGAAGTGTGAAAACAGTGCAAGCAAAGTCTGAAACTAAAACCTGAATTGTCAAGGGAACTGAAAGAACAACCAGAAGCTTTCTGCAGTGACACAAATTGAAGCAGAAGTCACTAGACAGAGATATAAGCAATGCTACCACAACAACATATAAATAAACTGATTTAGTCTAAAGGAGTTGTTCTGTGGAGCTGAAACCAGATGCTGGTTGCATAAATCACATCCACTGTCAGACACTAACAGGCTAAAGCATGCATTCTTCAGAGAATGGAAATTATGTGGCAGAGTTGGATTATTCTCTCCTGCTAGAAATGCAATCAAGAATGAAGAAATTGTCCTATTTAGGATCTGAAACAGTGCCCATGGATTAAATGTTAAGTGTTGCTGGCACTAGTCTCAATTTTTGCCCAAGTTATCACATGAGCATTACTGTTAGTGCTTTCTTTCTGCATTAAGAGATGAAGAAATTAGTTATATACCAATTAGTGATCATATAAACAAATGAGCAGAACAAAAAACTATGGAAGAAATAGCTCTTCAGTGTACATAAAACATCATTACGCAATGCATGAATTTCTATTCAATGCCACAGAAGACTGTAATTTTATTCTTCCTGTAAGTCAACAGGTAATCATTCATTAATAATCAGTTAAAATAACCGGTCTTCTGCAACTGATAAACTCTATGCACATGTCATGTTGCCATTTAGTCTCTTTTATGGAGGTTTATATGCAAGCACTTTATGAAGTTTATTCTAAAATAATAGTATCATTGCTAAATACTGAAGATCAGAGCTTTCAAGTATGTGAACACTGATTTTGAAAAGAATATCTGCAAAAGCCTAAATCTACATGAAACACTTCCGGGGGTAGCCAGATAAATTTTTAAGAAATTTATTTTTGATATAAGCTTTAACATCCCAAATACATCAAAAAAACAATCTCAAAACCCTTTACAAAGCATAGCATAAATTAACTGAATCTATTATTACCTGTGTGTTTGTGCAACAAGGCAAACGCAAAAAAAAACAGTCATTCTCCTGAAACAGTTCAAACTTGGAGAATGACATTTGGCTCTGAAGGGAAACATCTCTCAAAGCAAAACAAGAGAAAGGAATAACAAAATACTCAGATATATCTCAGTTTCTTTTCCATTTGTTTACTTTATCCACATTTTAATGCAAGAGATATATGATACTTTATATGCCTTATTTGTTATAAAAATAAAAACACATATGAAGCATTACTGGTAAAAAGGAAATACTGCAATCTAAGTGTATTTTAGCACTACAGAGCCTTTTTCACTTTCCCAAAAAAATACATACTCCATAGAGACACGAAGCAAGTTAAGGGGAAAAAAAGCGTACAGTATTGAGGTACGAGATAAAGGTCAGTAAACCACATGAGCATTCTTAATGTCAAGACAGAGTGACAGGGTAAATTACTCTGAGTCCAGTATAGTATCTACAGAAAGTTGTTTAGAAATCCAAAACCTGTACAGACTAGTCTGATGGAAGTGGGTGGAAATGAAAACTATGAATTCAATCACTCCTAAGTAGATAACTAAAGCAAAACCCAAAGAGACAAACCCCAAAAAATAAACCCCCAACTCGCCCCCCAAAAAAACCAAACAATCAAGCCAACAAAAAAAGTTTGAAAATATTCAGAAACAGAAAAGAAAAAAGCACATGTTCATTTTCTTCTCTTTCTATAAGTAACATTTTGTGCCTTTAATATGCACAAAACTTAGTGGAGTATTTTCCACTGAGTGGAAACTTCTCAAAACACATCAGAAACCAAAGGTCCTCTCTACCCCACGACTCCAACTAAAAATAACTCCACCTACTTGGATAGCTTTGAATTTTTTCTTCTATTCTTTATTGTTTTCTTGTCTGCTTCAATTTTGTCATCTCATTTGTTTTGGCAGGTAGTTCCATTTACAACTTTGACAATAGTTTGTACTAGTTTGTTCTCTTCCCCTTTCTCAAATATGTTGAAAGATGCCCTTAAGAGGGTGTTATGAATCTAAAAAATGCTGATCTTACTCTTACACTCAAAAGGGGTGAAAGGCTAGTGCAATATACCTTAACCTGAAATTCAGGGGAAAAAAAGTACAAGTCATCAGCAATTCAGGCTTTTTGTCACTTTCTCTTCATCAATATTTCCAAGTTTTATCCGAATCTGCTAGGAAACAGGGGAACACAAGATTAAATCAGCCAAGTTTAACATACATTTGAAGACAAAACTAGGTAAACAAAATAGTATTGATTGATAGTTGTATGCATATGGGGACATTGAAATCTGAATTATGAATTTTTTTTTTGACAGACCAGCTGGGAAACACTGTAACATTATTACATTCTCTAGGAATAGTTGAGCACCTGAGGTTTCAAGAGACAACAGAACATATGAAGGATAGAAAGCCATTTCAATATTAACATTTTTTTTAAAGGAGCAATGATAATTTGAAACAATGCAAAGAATTGATTTGCAGCTTCTGTTACTTTTAGAAGCACAAGACAGGTCTTGCTTTGTAGTGTTATGCTAAGAGAAGTTGAATTCCCAGTAGGTATTTGTGACTTTGTCACCATACAAAAATATGTCAAGATTTAGTATTCATGGCAATGTAAAAAACACTCATAGTATAAAGGGATATTTTTGAAAGTGGTTAAAAATATAGGAGACTGTGATTGAGAAGCAGGAATTTCTTTCCTAAGAAAACATAGAAGAGATTCATGCATTACCCCAGGTGTACAATTTTACACAAAAATCACAGGGCCAGTGATGCTTTCTACTTGTTTCTCCATTTAATTTCTTATCACCTTTTTTTTTACCACTACAGCACACAACCTGTTAGTCAGAAGTTTATCCCAAGAAACACAAAGTTCCATCAACTCCCTTCACAATTTCTTTTTATTTGTCCATCAAATAATTTACTTTAAAATGCTAAGATTAGTGGATCATGCAGGTAAAGAAGGGTCAGATCATTCCACACTTGCATTTCATACTGGCACACAAGTATCAACCATGGCAGGGACAAGTATGTTTGGTCAGCATCGCAGCTGTATGTTTTAACTACATCTCTCATTTCACAAAATGATGGAATCTAAAAGCCAAAGGTCTTTTGGAAAAAAAAATTAACAGAAACCAGACTTTCCTGAATACTTTTCCTCACACCTTAATCAGCTTCTATGGATGCATGTAACTATGCTAATGGAAAACTAAAAACTATCTGCCAGTTTACTGACAAAACACTATCATTTGTACTGTTTTATTCCTTCTTTGCCTCAGTATCAAAATCATTTTGTCACTGAAAAAACCTATATAAAGTTGTTTTAGGCTTTACATCAATACTGATAATTACTACCAATCCATACTTCAGCACATCTTTCCAAAAATTCCTGGTTCTTTTCCATATTCTCTATAACACATAGTAAGAAACTGTTGCATTTCAGGCTATTAAACATACTTATTTTAGATGAAGAGTAATAAACTCATTTATTTCAATAAATAATCATTTTGTCTTGAAAATACAATTCATATATTTTTCCTTCATAGCCAGTAAATTAATTACATTAAAAGAGGTAGGGTGTTTGTTTGAGATAGGGAGGCAGGGGATGGATTAATAACTTGTTGAGAGCTAGGACTATATGATTACAGGAGAAGTAATTCTGGACCTTGAATTTTTATTCCCAAGACTACAAAATCTGCCAACCAATTTTAAAATCTCTACATTTCAGTGTTGCTACTATTTGTTTAAAGACAGAAAAGCAGAAATGCAGTCCATGTTCACACTTTTTTTTTTTATCCACTTCATTATTTTAAATTAAATAAAGCACCTAGATGAGTGCTAGCAATGGAAGAATAGTTTTTATCTCAGCTACGGAAACACTAAAACATTATGCCTGAAGTCAGTTCTGTAAGATTACAAAATGGATACACATTCAGAACCTCGTAACTGCAGCTAATCAAGGAAATTGGAAAGGTATGATAATTCTCAAGTACTGAAATCAAAACCCATAAAAAAAACCCATATGGATGCATAAGATCTCATAATACAGCAGCATTCACCATATGCTGAGTTCTTACAGACTACCAGTTCCAGACAGAATAAAAAGAAGGCACTTCAATTAAATATTTCAGATATTTTTGTTGCATTATGTATATCTTTTCAGCCATCTCAGGAAGGAATGTTTCCTTCTAGAACCTTTCATTTTAGCCTGTATATGATGTTTCCAGTTTTATTCCATCTTCGAGCATTCCACATTCAATGTGGCCGTCAATGGGTCTTGTCCAGGTGGAGGCCAGTGACAAGTGGAGACCCTCAAGGATCTGTACTGGAACTAGTCTTGTTTAACATCTTCATTGAAGACATGGACAGTGTCATTGAGTGCACCCTCAGCAAGTTGACCAATGACACCAAGCTGTGTGGGGCAGCTGACATGCTGGAGAGGTGGGCCCATGTTGACCTCAGGAATTCAACAAGATCACATGCAAGGTCCTCCATCTGGGCTGGGACAATCCCAAGTGCTGATACAGGCTGGGCAGTGATTGGCTTGAGAGCAGCCCTGAATAAAAGGACTTGGGAGTACTGGGGGATGAGAAGCTCAACAAGAGCCATCAGTGTGCTCTTGCAGTCCAGAAAGCCAATCGTATCCTGGGCTGCATCAAGAGAAGCATGACCATCTGGTCGAGGGAGGTGATTCTCCCCCTCTACTCCACTCTTGTGAGACCCCACCGGGAGTACTGCATCCAGTTCTGGAGCCCCTATTACAGGAAAGATAAGGACATGCTGGAACATGTCCAAAGAAGGGCCATGAGCTGGAACATGTCCAAAGAAGGGCCATGAGCTGGAACATGTCCAAAGAAGGGCCATGAGGATGATCAGAAGGCTGGAGGACCTTGATGGACAGAGAGTTGGGGTTATTCACTCTGGAGAAGAGAAGGCCTTCTGGTATCTTAAGGGGGCCTACAAGAAAGCTGGTGAGGGACTTTTTAGGATGTCAGGTAGTGGTAGGACTGGAAGGAATGGATCAAAACTAGAGGTGGGGAGATTCAGATTAGATATTGGGAATAAGTTCCACCATGAGGGTGGTGAGACACTGGAACAGGTTGCCCAGAGAGGTGGTGGAAGCCCCATCCCTGGAAATTTTTAAGTTCAGGCTGGATGGGGCTCTGAGAAAGCTGATCTAGTGGGAGGTGTCCCTGCCCATGGCAGGGGGGTTGGAACCAGATGATCTTTAAGGTCCCTTCCAACCCTGACAATTCTATGATTCCCTTCAGTTGGTGTTTGAACAGTACAACAGCCTGACTTAGAACCAAGCATCCTAGTTTAAATTGTCTTCAGAAGAATCACCTTGCGAAAGCTGCATTAGATGAGGCTAAAAAAGAAAACCACTATTTCCCATCATATGCATACCACTGATTTGTGAACCCATAAAGCCATTGAAAATCCAGGCAGATACAACCACTTTTGAAGATTTTTACCTAGGTGACTCACCTAAAGGCACCATTCATCTATTCATGGAAAAATGTCTAAAAAAGTAACTAATTATAAGAAAAACAGGACAGTCAGCAAAATTAAAAATAAAGTAACATATACAATAGTAGATATAATATCTCTGCCTTTTATAAATAAATCTTCTTACCCTTGCTTATTCTGTAATTAAAGCAATTTTCTCATTTTTCAGTCAGGCTATTGGTCAAACACCTTACATTTACAAACTTACACTTTTCAAAAGTTATTCTAACCTTAATTATATTTAACATGGTAAAGCTGTGATTTTGGTTTATGGTTGGTTGGTTTGGTTTTTGTTGTTGCTTGTTTGTGGATTTTTGTGGGTTTTTTTTTGTTTGTTAAGTACTTTGTGCCCCTACATACTGCAATCATCACAACTGCTCATCCTGTCTGATGCCCTGGAAAGGGCATCCTATACCTCTGCATCATTAACTCCTTCAGCAGTGCAGTCATGGCTAACACACTCACTCCCTCCTGCCTTCCTGTTCTCTGAGCTTATAATTGCTACATAGTCACACATTTTCAGAAACAGCTGCTCAGGGTGATCCAGCTGACTGCATATGGGATCTACAGTTTACAAAGCATACATTTAGAGATCTTGAGTGTAAGGAAGTGAAATATATCAGCAAGACCATTGCTCTAGCAACAAGCCGTCTAGCCAATACAGTAGTACGTAGACTCTGGAATTATATAAAAGATGAGATCAGCACAATTTAAGAAAAAATATGACAATGCTCAGTTTTGCATGTTTTTCATGCATTTACATTTAGAAGAAAACTACAGATCTGGTACAAGTCATGTCTAGTGGCAGAGTCAAGATTTACTATCTTGCTAATAGAGTGCAGTTTATAGATTGGCATCTAGAAGCTACCAGCTCACTCTTCACATGGTAAGGGAAGCAAGGCTCCTAACTCGACACTGCTGCTTCCACCTCAGGCAGCAACTGCTGTAGCACTACTGGAATTCTCTGTTCCCCCATTCTGAGCTTGCACATCTACATAGGATTGGTGTCTTAATGGCAATCATTTCAGTGAACTACAGCAGCCACAATTAAGCAATAAAACCAGCTTGAATATTTCCAAAGTTTTTATTTCTCTTGATGCACATAGACAAGATACAGCATACTTACACCTTTGCATGCATTAGCCTTTTATTTACTGCTTCAAATACAACCTATGAAAGCTTCATACAGCTGTACATTGTAAAACCTTACCTGTTTCAGAAATCTAAAGTAGCACAATATCTTTTTAGTTTTAGCAAGAGAAAGAAAAGAGGCTCATTTTTTTTTTCCTTTATCAGCACATAGTTAATTCTAACAAATAATAAAATTTATCTCTGGGATAAAACCTTATAACAATAATAATACAACAATAAAACCCCAACAGTGTGAAATACAGTTTCAGATATAGGAATATAAACAAAACAAGTAACTTCACTAAAGTCAAGTGGACAGAAATAAAATGGAAGCACATTCCAGCTCTTCCCAATCAGTCTCTTTTATTGAGATTAGAATGTTGGTGTAACAGATCAATCACCTCTTCTTTACAAAACTTTCAAAAGAATGATTCATAATGTCGGTAAAAGTAAGATTATTTAACTGAAAACAAATACTAAATTAAGACCAAGACATTATTAGAAGGCATTGAGCATTTTTTTTTTTTTTAGAGCATAGCTATTTAGCCTTCTTCTCCACTTAGTCTTCTTGTAAAGCCCATGGGTGTATTCTGATGAATCATAAGGACTCTAAAGGAAATTCACTGTATCCAAAACATATTTTAGACATAGATGTATAGGAAAAAAAAAGCTACTTTAGTGAACTCTCCTTTTCATTTGATTACTTTTTATAAGTGAAAAAACATTTCTAAGTCAATGGATATCGGCAACAGATCTTAAATTCAATAATCTTATTCTAATGAAGATTAATTTACTTTTCACCTTTATAGGCTTTTTGGATGCAAGTCTTGCTTCTAGTGAAAGCCAGTTGCCAAGACTGTCACAAATTAAACAACTGAGAAGTAAGCAGCAAGATGCTGCTAGGATTAATTTAATGAACTTACTCTCATTAAGCTTTATGAGCCATGCTGTCTATAGGAATGTGTGAAAGTCCACAACACACAGTAATGTCATGAGGCAATTAAGGATGCTGATGAGAAATTTTGTAGGTGGAGGAGAATAGGAAGTCAAATATTTTGTGGAAAACAGCATTATTACACAAAATAAAAGCAGATAATTGAAAGAATCAAATAAAAATAATTTTATTCCTAGCAGGTATATTCTCCATAGAAAGCAGACAAGCACATACTTTAGTGATACATGGCAATCCATGCCACTTCCTAAGTGAGAAGTTAGGTAACAAAGTTTTACCACACCTTAATCTACTTACTACCGAAACCTGACTATTAATCTGTCCTTTGGATATCAAAGTGAAATCAGCATGAATGTACAAATTTTACTAATAGAATATAATTTAATAAAACACTGCAAAGCAGTATTGCTTTCAAGTACTTTTTAATTTTT
>JANHFX010019048.1:0-50905 GCA_027560015.1 Chloroceryle amazona | reverse complement strand
AGGTGCGCTCGCGCCACCGGAGCTCGGTGGCCAGCTCTGCTGCTCCTTAAGCGGGCGCTCGTGAGACTCTCAGCGCTTTAAGTGTTACTTGCTGCTGTGCCACGGCGGTTCCCGGCGTGACGTAGAGCAGGTAGGAACACGGCGCCGCGCAGTCAAACACGAGCAGCTTTCGAGGTGCACGGCGCCTCACGCAGCGTTACGTAAGACGCGCAGGCTGAGAAGCAGCTTTCGCAAAGTCGTTGACACCAAACCCCTCTGGCCTTAGATGCTCAAGCGCAGCTGTGCGGAAGCTTTCTTCCCTCCACACGCAAAGTCGGTACTTTTTTTAGGACATTTAGGGAAAGCTCTGGCGCCCAGAGACGTGACTCACCAGCAGTCCCTCATTTCCCCGCGGTGAGGCGCTCTCTCCGCACAGGGCGTTAAGCGTCTGTCGGTCCGTCAATGATCTCGACGCTGCGACAGCAGCTTCGTCCGTTTGCTCCACGCGCGTCCTCCAGACACACAAACCCGGCAAACTTGTCCCAGAACCACGGGACTGGGACCCCCAGGGTGGAAATTTCAGGGGCGCGAAAGATTTTGAGGGACGCAAGGGCGGGAGCAGCAGGGGCTTGTGAGGAGAGGATGAGGGCGGCGGTGACACACCTTTCGTCAGGTACGTGTGGGGCAAGATCACACCAGCCCTCACCGCGGCTGTTGGGATCCAAACCGAAATCTGCGGAGTTTGGTACGGAGCCCTCATCCATTACAAGTGAATTTGAGAACTTTTACAGAATCAAATAAAAATTGAAGTTGGTGAGCAGGCAGTGAACATAGTCTGAAAAAATCAGAATTGCATTTGAAAAAGTATTTTAAAATAGCATTTAATATTGTTAGAAGAATTGCATTCAACTAGAATACTGAATGGGCTTAACCTTACATAACGATCTGTATTTAAAGTTCTGCCGTTCTCTGGCCATTACCGTAGTTGCACCTATTTTTTTTTTTTCTTCAGAAAAATTAAATCCTCTTGTATATTTAAATATGTTTCCCTCTGTGGATTGTGCACACAGCTGTACCATCTCAAAGCTGAAATATATGAAAGAGAAAGCTAAGCTTGGTACTCTGAAAACCAGCGAAGAACTACAAATCAAAGCAAAAGAATTTTCTCTCGTATTTTGGATACCGAGTTCTAGGCAGATGTTTTTCAGATTTCTCTATAGTTAAGTTATTCTGCCTTGGCACTACCAGCGTTCGAGCAGTACAACCCTTCTTCCTCTGGATTTAAGAGCAGTAGCAAGAAGTAAAAGGACCATCCTTGGAAGTGTTTAAAAAAATATTTAAAAAATTACAATCCCTGGAGGTGTTTAAAAACATCTAGATGTGGCACTTCAGGACATGGTTGAGTGGTCCTGATAATATATAACCTTAAAGATTCTCTGACTGCAGTTAGCCTCATATAAAAATTGATAAATTTACACTGCTAGAGATACCTTTAGGCCTATGTAATTGTGCCCCTCCACTAACAAAGTGGGACTTTTGTTAGAACCCTTTCCTCCTTATTCACATGCTAATTATAATGATACAACATCTGCTTATATAGTAAATTTTAAAAACCTTTTTCTTCTTAAGGTTTCGATTCTGCTTCAGTGAAAGGATTCTGCAAGTCACAAATAGCCAAGGCCATCCAAAGCAGCTGTCTGCAGAAACACAGGACTAAGGTAAATGTATATAGGAAAGGCAGGAGTTAGAAGCAAGTGGTACTCGCTTGTAGAAGGTTAGATCATCTTAGAAGTCAGAGAGTTATATGAACTAAGCCACAGATTCTGTTTTTAAAATTCACCACCATAACTGGTGAGGCAGTGACTGATGTCTTACCCCTTGCACATCTGAAGTACAGCCAGCCAGAATGGGATGTTCCCTTTCACGGGGAAGGATGGCAAAACCCTCAGTCTAAGTAACTGGTTCACCACATCGGGTTAGTAATGAAACTATGTGGAGACACAGGTTTATAGCTTATAGGAGAATGCAAAACAAAAGGTTTTTTGACAAAAAGTTCTCTCAGCATTTTAAGGTAAATACCCAAGTATGGAATGCAACCACTAGAAAATGGAAAGGAAAATTACCAAATCATCTTAAGTATTAGGAATATTATCCTCAACAAGTTTTAAAGAGATGTAAGTAATGAACACAAACATTTAAAAAATATCCTGTTTCAATTTTCAATTAATGCTTTCAGAGGATAACTTGTCAATTGCACTCATTGCAATAGCATTACACATCATTAATAAATTATATTGATACAAATAATTCACATTCTTAGTGATACAAATAATTCACATTCTTAGTCACTACACAGTATTACACTTAGTCTTCCACTTTCCTTAACTGTAAAACTGCAAAGAAGTTTAGCATAAGACGACTACAGTATTATCTTCATAGAGTATTACAGTATTATCATAGCAAAGCACATTGCTGTGTTTCATTATTTTAGTTTATAATCCAAAGATGAAAAATTCATATATCTGTAGATAAACACTGCAGAGTAGCCTTCCATGTTTATTGTGTGAGTTTTGGAAAAAAAAAAAATCCCCGACCTCACAATCTAGTGATATTAAACCATACAAAATGTATGTCCTTTTTTTAATTTGTAAAACCAAGACAAAGCTTTTCACCATGAAAAGTAACATAAATGTCCCCTTTCAGACAAACCAGCTTTGCAAATTCCGTTAGATAATCTACTAAATATGAAGATTCAATGGAGTCTACCTCATCATTTGAAAATCATTCCAGTAAGCATTTTGTTGTTCATATTGCTAGGATAGTGCTTATCCACTGGCCAGCAGAAGTTTTAATGCAGCTGCCCTGTCCAGTGGTAGAACAAATCCCTGTCCTGGGTGATGGTAGCGGTGCAGTTCCAAAATAAGCTGCACCTTGAACATCACTTGTAATCATGGCACTGTGATGATCTCCCTACCTCTTAACACCTAGGAACAGCCAAATACAAAATGTATTAAAAGCGTTCTTTTAAAAATAATCATTTTAAGTAGGCTGTTAGCATACAGCAATTTCTATTTTACAGAATTATCTTCAGTTACATTTGCATTTACTTGCAAAGTGACCTTAGTCACTGAAAGAAAAAAGATTTTTTAATAAAAAAAGAATTAGAATGTTTTTAGTCAATTAATTAAAATACCCCCCATAAAATAATCTAAGTTACAAAATGTTACTGTATAGATTTGTCTTTTATGCATGTTTGTCTTTTATTTAGGAATCACTAATCCCGAAGAGCGCTATTATAGTACAGAGTTGAAATTACAAACATGGCAAGCCTGCAGTTATTTGTATAATGCTAAGACTTAAAAAATACATCTGTTTGATATTTAGGTGATTTGTTTAGAAGTTGATAAGTTTTAGAACAAATTATAGAAAGGAAAAGTAGAAGCAGGCTTTAAACTCAGGAAATGGCTTATCTGCAAACTGGTTGTACACTGACATGCAATATTAGCTTTTTCTTAAATGTCCTTTCAGAACACAGTTCCAAGAGCAGTTTAAAATACTTACTTGAGAAATTACTGGATAAATGGTAGAGTTGCTACTTTCACCAATTCAAAAATATTATTTATTTACAGAAATCTCTTTAATCCTTCACATTGAAAACAAGTAAAAGAATACAGTAATTATAATAAATTACCACTCATTTCCCCCCCAACCCCCACCCCCAGGAACTGAAGAATCCTGCTTTTTAACACCAACTCAGAAGCCTGGATTATTGAAGAGCACTCCACAACAGGAGGAAGAAAACCCAAAATGTATTTTCAAAACTGGGGAAAAAAAGAAGAAAAGAACTGCAGTAAAGCTTTTCCCTTCTTTTGCTATTTATTCACAAGGATAGCCAAGTCTCCAACGTGTGGCTTAACTCTCCATGTTTTCAAGGAAGTCAGATTCAACACTCTCTTCAAGCTGTTGTAAGACCTTTATGCCATTACTGCCAACATAGTCCATAGAGAGAGATGCAGAAATATGTGAATTCTGGGGCTCGTTCCCCTTTGTTGTAAAGGCGCAACACAGAGTCTTGAAGAAGGGCATAAGCTGGGTTATGCTAGACACAGAGCGTAAGTTCAAAAGAGGAAATTTGTGCTTCTTGGAAATTCCCTCAATGTTGTTTGTTTCCTGTAAGCAAGCAAACAGATTTACCAAGGGTTTTGCATTAAGACACAATGTTGTTAGGGCTTGTCTAAACCCTGTACTATACGATTCTTTCCTTACTAAGGGATCCACAACTGTATCACAATATAAATTGTACACCAATGGTATACCAAATATTTGGATTCGAGGTTCCATGAAATAAATTCTTACAAGTTCAGAAGAATGTAAATTTGGTCTAGCCTTCAGAATTGGCTACAACATAATACAGAGATACCTCTGAGAAATACTAATGTCCGTATTTTCTTTTCTGGAGGGATTAATATTAAACCCTAATGATACTTAAAAATGCTCTTATAGTAAACTTTGACAAAGTACAGTGTACTCTTTTTTATAAATACCAGTCCCATCTAAGACAAATTGTTTTCAATGTGTGGTTGCGGACAGATTTAAGGAAACAATAGGAAAATTGCCTATTGTTCCCTCACATTCAAAAGCAATTTGACATCTTCAAGATGTCAAAATGCTACAGGCTTGGGGAGGAGTGGCTGGAAATCTGCCAGTCAGAAAAGAGTCTGGGGTTGCTGGTGGACAGCCAGCTGAACATGAGCCAGGAATGTGCCCAGATGGCCAAGAAGGCCAATGGCATCCTGGCCTGTAACAGAAATGCTGTTGCCTGGAGGAGGAAAGAAGTGGTTGTGCCCCTGTACTCAGCACTGGTGAGGACACACCTGGAGTATTGTGTTCAGTTTTGGGCATCACAGTAAAAGAAAGTCATTGAGTTGCTGGAGTAGGTCCAGAGAAGGGCAACAAAGCTGATGAGGTGTCTGAAGAAAATGTCTTATGAGGATTGGCTGAGGGAACTGGCATTGTTTAGTCAGGAGAAGAGGAGGCTGAGGGGAGACCTTACTGCTCTCTGCAACTACTTGAATGGAGGTTGTAAAGAGGCTGCTCTTGGCTTCTTCTTCCTAGTAACTAACGAGTAAATGGCCACAAGTTGCACCAGAGGAGGTTTAGATTGGATATTAGGAAAAATGTCTATACTGAAAGAGTGGTGAGGCATTGGAACAGGCTAGCTAGAGAAGTGGTGGAGTTATTATCCTTGGAGGTGTTCAAAATACATCTAGACATGGCACACTGGGACATGGTTTAGTGTTCATTGTACTGGTAGGCTGATAGTTGGACTTCATGATCTTAGAGGTCTTTTCCAACCTTAATGAATCCATGATTCTATGATTCTAAGATACATATATAAAAAACAGATAGACAATTTTAAAAACCCTCAATTTAACTACAATAGCAAAACAACTCTTGCCTAACTTTAAATCTTGTCACTTGCTTACAAAAGTAAGTTAATGGATAAAAAAAAAGATTCAAGAGAAGTATTTTTTCTTTACCCCATATTTCATCTTCAGCAGATCCATGATTCTTATAATGTGTGGTCTGCATTCCTGATGATTTTCTATCAGAAAAGAGGTCACAGTAGATGACTCTGTGTCCACCTCTGGGACAAATGCCCACTTGTACCTGAAACAAATAAATTCCTTGATACGAAGAGTTTTATTTTATGCTGTAAAATTATAGCTTAACTATAATTAACTATAATTTTATGTGATTAGAAGAACTAAACTTAATGAACAAGGACTTTACTATCATGTCAGTATTAAAATGCAACTGGCTCAAAAAAAAAAGTCCCAAGTGTTTACAAAGGGAAAACAAAGAACAGTCTCCATCTTTCTCTTCCCCAAATTTTGCAAGTTAGAGAACCTCCTAATGAGGGTGGTGAAATCCTCCTGCACTGACAAGACCAAAATACCCTGAACTAACATTTGTCTGAGTATCAACATCTGCCTTTGTAAAATGAACTGATGGCAAAATTAAGTCTAGAAGAAAAATCTAGAATTACTTTAAAAGGATAAGAATGGCAACAATCTGGAGAACATGTAAGTAATTAGAGGACTTACATTTGAAACAACTGCATCCTGTCAGGTGGAAATGAAAGTGCTGTGTCCAAAAACTTACAAGCTGATAAGTACAAGGACAGCTCATTCTGCTGTATGTCAGATCCGTTGCCATCACCCGAGGCTTTCTGTTTGCTTATCTTGCTGTTGCTCCTGTGTTAGTTACAATTAAGAAGTGTACCATTAAAACATACATTCACTAAATGGTTTTAATTTAGCAAAAGAAAAATATACACATTTATATAAATGAGCACTTGCACCCGTGCACAAGAAAAACTACTCTTATACTGTATGAGAACTATGATTAATACAAAAGGCTGCTAGAAGAAAAAGTAATCTAAAATGTTCAGAATAAAATGGCAATATGTAAAAATGTTCAAATGCTGGCTTAGCATCTCTTCTTCTGGTTTTGTATGCAACTAATAAGTGACACTTATATTCTTTGAACATACCACTATTTTGCTGCTGAAAAAAAAATCGTAAACTATGATTCATCCATACCAGAAATACACAAGTGCAATAACAAAAAATCCTGTTGTCTCCTCCATATCTCAGAGAATTAAATGAGTAAATAAATTTACAGATACATAACTAGCACAATAGTTACCAGCTTTCACAAGTTCTTTATCAGACAAATGGTAATTCTTACTTTGCCGGTTCATCTTCCTCAGTTAAATCTTCTTCCAGCTGTAGAAATGTCTGAATCTTTAAAGAGAAAAATTATTTATAGTGATGCTGAAACGTTTATACAACTCAATCACAAAGAAGATACGCTTCACATAGTAGAAGGAGCCAGAGACTCTTAAGTTTATGACTTGCAACAAATTAACAAATCATGAAAGAAATTACAGTAGCAACAACAAAATTAATCAAATCTTATTTCCTAATAACAATGTTAATTCTTTTCCCAAATTACCAGACTAATGTAGAAGTATGAAAAAATGTCCTTTTTCATATAACAGGGCATGTACTTGGGAGAAGGTGAAATGGGGGAAAAACCCTCACTAATTAGTTTCAAATGACTACTCAATCCTTACCAATTCAGTTACCATAATTGGCCACAATGAGGTTAGATGTTGAGGAGAAATCCTTAACAAAAGAACTCTGAAGAAGAGAAACATCTGTGCAGCAACTATAGAAGTCTGCCCAACACGGAGGTTCTCAGTCAGTCGTTCTGAAACGAACATAAAAAGAGTCAAAACCCAAACCAAATAAAGAGTAGTATTCTCCTGAATGTGTTGTTTGGGGAAATAAAAAAATGTAGAACATGGCAAAACAAAATCTGTGTTTTATCATCAGTTTGTGTTGATTTGTGTCCATTGCTCTCTATTAACAAAACTGTGATTCAGAAAAAGTCTGAAGACACAGTGGGTTTGTATTTGACAAAATTTAGTTAAAACTAACATTTAAGGAGAACAACATCAGCCTGAGAGTGTCTGGAAGATTGCCACAAAATAACCACATTTCCACTTACATTTCCAGACCAAAAGCTTTGGAACCCAGATTCCTGTCTCCCTCTTAATGAGGTTATTTATTTGTTAGAATTCAGAAATTCACAGCATAATAAATTCTGTTAAGAACTTTTTAAAAATGGAATTACATGTTGGAAAATAGGTGTCATTCCTCTTTTACACAATTTACATGTGCGTTACAGCTGAAAAAAAAAGTCGTGAAATTACAAACCTTACCTTGTATTAAGGGAAGATAGAGATGATACTGATCAATCTCTCCACTAAAGACAGCAAACGCTTGCCGCTTTAACAGCATTGCTTTTTGCTCAAAACTTGGGTACAGTTTTAAGGTGCTGCTCTGCATATCTGTAAGAGATAATTCTTATCTACCACATAATGACTTCATGGGTTTCTGTCTGAAAATAATTGCTATGTCCTGAAATCATTTAAAAATAAAAACTCTCTACTAATTGGAATAATACATAAACATTGATTGAGACCTGCTCATGCCAGCAGGAGAACGATATGAAACAAGAATTGCGGCTCCAGTGAGGCCGCCCGGTATTTTAAACCCCTGTCTCTGCCCTTATGTGTATCAATCTTCCCCTCTCTTCAGTCTCCTAAAACCACAGATGAGTGATCTCAGATTAAGATTTACTGAGAAAAAAAGATGTTTAATAATACATATTGCTAAAAAACAGTCCATTACGACTTAGTCTCATACCTTAACACTTCAAATATTCTTTTAAAAGACCTGAAAAAAAATACTAAAGCTGCTTTTTCTTTTGAAGCTCCATGCAAATTTAAGGAGTTGTATCCCACTCCTTCACCCATTTTCTTCAACACTTGCCTCAGATCTGAATTAGAGATCAAAGCACATTGCTTAAAGGTTTGCTGTACTGGTGTGCCACTTTCCTCCAGCTCAATGCCAGCATACAGACACCTGCAAAGCAAGTCTCCTTGCTCTCTAACAGGGAACAGCTGCTGAAGATCACAATTCAGCAACTTAAAATTATGGCAAAATGTGAATGGAGGAGTCCAACATAAACACTTCTAGACCAAAAATTCTTATGGGGTGTTTGAGACAGAATTATCTTAGCACAGCTTTTAGCTGTGAATAAAGTTGGCAACATACTCAATTATGCAGATGCATTGTCTGCATTTTATTGATACATTAGTATATGAAAAATGTACCCAATAGCTCAAATGCAAATACATTTCAAATTAATGTAGAAATAAGTTATCAGTAGATGATACTTACTCATCAAATCTTTAAACATTGTTTTCTCGTGTGTTAGAAGATGATCAATAATGGATCTCCAACTGAGTAAGAATATAGAAGGAATTAGATAACCAAGAAAGCGCTGGTATGGATTCACTTCAGAAAAGATTTTGGTCAAACATTTCATATAAGGAAACAGTTTCCAAACAGCATTCAATATACAGACTCATATTTTGTTTAACACATACTGCATTCTAAGTCCTCCAGCTCTACTGGATCCAGTTCCCTAATCACTAAGGGGAGTATCAAGCATAAGACAAGTTTATTCTCCTGCAGTATAACGAAAACTTCAATGCTTATCACGCATGTAGTAGAATTAGTTGTTGAGACCCATTTTTAACATTATTACATTCCGTAGGAAAGTACTAAACAGAATTTACTTTCCATTATTCACCATTCTCCTTTAAGCCTTTCTTTGCAAATTCAGAACAGAATCTTGGAGCGCTACAGTCTCATGTCTTACTGAGTACATGAAGTGTCCATCTGGAAAAATGCTGGATCCATATACAGCTCAAGAACTTCTTTTTTCCAGGCACGCTTGGTATAGGCATATCCACTCAACGAGCTGAGCAGCTGAGCACCAGCACGAAAACTAGGAATGTTGTAGGCACTGAGGGAAGAGAACGACAATGATAAATACAGTTTGTTTGTTTTTTTAAAGTTAAGTTTATGTAATCAGAAAATAAATTCAAAATTCTCTCAGCAACAGGCTATGTCTACATTAGCTCATAACTCGGAACAACAGGATAATCAGTAGATCAAAAAAGTTTATGTGGAAGTTCCTCTCATCTCCCCAGACCACGAACACTGGAAATGTTTTCAGATGAGACATACCACAGTACACCACTGCCTGTCTCCACTACAGATGTGGTTCAAAACTCCCCCCAAATAAAGTTTCCAATAAGCTTTGACTCCTTGTCAGCATGCCCTTTTAGAAGGTACCACACTAGACTTCATCTGTCACCTAGATAACACACATCAGTTTTCATGTCATCTAAGCCTTTTTCTCCTTGTGCTGCTCTAAGCACCATCCCACTGCAAATTTGGGCACGATGTTCTGCAAGGCACATTAGGGAAGGAACATGGGGCTCAAGCTGAAACTGATATGAGCAAGGTGAAGGTGCCCTGCATCAACTGATGCTTGTCCTGTTTCAGTGAAGACACAGATGCCAAACAATGTCCTGCTGCAAATTCTTGCTATGGTAACTGCTCTGCCCATGGCCAAACAAAGGCTTCAGGTTAGTGAAGTGGTGCTCAAACTGGAAGAAATGTGACTTTTGGTTGAGAAGGGATGCTGTCAAGGTCTGTTGTGAGGTGGCACCACACATTCACAGAGGGCTTCAATAGCCCCTGTGTTTCCAAGGGGCAGGCTGCTGCTTTTTTGTGGAGAGAGAGCTGTCACAAAGTTCAAATAACAAAAGGTTTTGGCTCCTAGGGAAAACACAGCTCAAACCTTATTAGAATGGAAACAGAAGAAAAAGCAAAAGTCTTCCAGAGTGGTCAAAAAAAGAAAAAAAAAAAAAAAATCAGGCTTAAGAAAAATCACATGGACAGAGAAAGAAGTCACCTGTGGTTGCGTAGATAAGGAAATACATAATAAAGCAAACGTGAAATCAATGGCACAGCTTTCTCCTTCTCGTCGCTCCGGTAAACCATGTCCAAAAGAGAAGCAAGAACCTTAAAGATGAAAAGAATATCTCTTTAAACCTCTAGCTGGTATTTCTGACACAAGGGGAAAACATGCCATATTTCAGGCTAGAATATCTGTGAACATGGGATGTCTCAATAAAGATTTAAGCTTCTATTTAATCTACCAGGAAAACCTAATGTATTCCTCTGCCCATTAATATTAATAGAACAACCACTCCACAGATGAGAGCAGCAACTATAAAACATTCCTACTTACTTCTGCAAGGAGAGAAAGTGCTTGGACACTGTATATTGAAGGAGCAGAAGCAGAAACCATTGAAGATGGTGCCACTGATGTATCTAAAAGAGGAAAAATCATTTCATTTTCCCTTCAGACGTGTTTAAATTTTGTTTTTTTCCTAATTTTCTTCCCCAACAGAACTGTTATTTGCATATTGGTACCACAGTGGAATGCTTCTGGGCATATTGCCACAATGCAGTCTCTCATGCCCCATGCTGTTCTGCCACATGTATTGCATGCACCTGCTATAGATTTTCCTCTGTACTCTATGCAATCTGCAAATATTTACTAAACTTGCTTAAGCTGACATTGTTATTGGAGCATAATGAATTTGTTTGCTTTATTTTTATCTGTATTACTCCCATCTTACGCATTCTACACACTATCAAACACCTTGTACTCTTCGCTGGCTTAAGCAGAAAAGATGAAGCAGCAGAAAGTCAGACAAAATAACATTACCATTCACATCTTCAATGTTGAAGTCATCTGGTAAAATCTGAGGCTGAGCTTTCACTTCCAAGTTCCGGCTCAGCCAGCTGGTCTGTTCCAGAGATGAACCAGCAACAGTCCCTACGGCCTCCAGGATTTTTTGTGTCACTTCCTATAAAACAACCAGATGATGTGGCATCAGATGAAAGCTGCCATCACTTGGTCAATCCAGCAAAATCCTTTAATGTCCATATAATGGAACATGCCAGGAGGATCAGAAGTAAGTTCCTGAATCTCTTAAGAACAAATGCTTCTCTGGTTTAGCTATGTGTGCTCTCAAGATAAGTAACTACTCCTCACTTCAAATAAGAAAAGGCAAGAAAATGAGAAGCAGGAAAAAACTTCAAGCTATCTTATCATGGAGGTTTTAGTCATGATTTTCCATGCAAGCCATTACCATTAACATAGTATCAATATGGCATCAGTCCTG
The DNA here is from genome assembly GCA_027560015.1 of Chloroceryle amazona. Lineage (NCBI taxonomy): Eukaryota > Metazoa > Chordata > Aves > Coraciiformes > Cerylidae > Chloroceryle > Chloroceryle amazona. Next base: position 39,240 of record JANHFX010019048.1, on the reverse strand, counting down.
CCACATATTACACATGAGCTGTCATCTATCAAAGACATGATCTGAATTGTTCAGCCCCTCAGAAATGGCACACCACCACCTTTATTGTCTTGAACACTGCTCCTTTTTATTCCTTTTATATTTGGAGAACATTAAGTGAGGCAGGGTTTTTATTTTATGGCAATCTATCTGTTTGTATTTCAGGCTTTCCATCGAGGTTAAGCAAGACATAGCATCAAACCACATGCATAGTGACACTTCAGCATACTTAATTCCCAGTGAAATGAAAAGCTGGTCACTTTAATGAAACCAAATCCCAAGTGTCTGAAGCAAAACAAAGGTCACTTGTGAAGAGGCTATAGGATAGTAAGATGACAAAACTGTCTTTTTGTCATCATCATCATTTTGCTGGCAAGTGTCTGAAGCAGAAGTGGAGACTTAAATTCCTCTGTTGGACAAAAGTACTACAACCCTAACACTGTCTGACCTCATCCCATAGCATTACTTTGTCTCAGAGCCAAAACTGCACCTATATAGGTAGTGCTTGAACTGTTCTGGTGAAATCGCAATCAGCATAGGAAGAGAATCCTGCTCTACTCTGCTCCTTCTTTAAATAAAAGATGAGCTGACAGCCATTTGCATTGCCAAACACAGCTGTGAGTTTCACAGATAATTATGCTACTGATTTATCTAGATAGTTTTGAGATTTCAATACTTACACATATGACATGAACTCATGACAACACACTTGTGCTATAATGTAAATTCTGAGAAAAATCATAAAATTACCCAGAGAAGACTTAGAAAAATCCATAGTTACCACTGCTGTTTTGTTTGTTTTTTGTTTGTTTGTTTTTTTTTCCACAAAATTTTGTTAGAGACATTCCATGCATCATGTCTCATATTTGAGTCTCCTCTATTTAGCAGGCCTAAGCTAAAACATGTGGATGCACATTCCACTTTCTAAAAGCACAGGTGGATTCAGATACAAAGTACAGATCAAGTCATCTCCACTGTTACTTAGATGTACAGTGACAGATTTATAAACTAAAACATGTATACACTGTACCTGCAAGTCTTTTTGGTCTTTTTTGTTTTCTAGAGTAGGTGTCCTAGTCACAAAGTCATTCAGAGTACTGTGGGAAAATAATTCACTTCGAGTTAGTAATTGGGCAGGTCTACTCAATGCATCTGTAAACATTCTTCTCTCTTATGCAGTACCTGAGAAGAATAAAGTATCCAGGAGGAGCCAAGTTCAACTGCACAGACTCTTTTAGAAGTCCTAACAGGGACTGGAAGTTCTCCTGCAAGGCTGAGACAGGTAGTCTGCCAAAAAACACAACACAAAAACACACCCAAATCTGAAGTTAGAGTTAAGGAAATAATAGAAAAAACAACATACATGAGTAACTTGGTGGCCTAAAGGCTTCTATCAAGATCAGTCCTTTAAATCCCACTCCTTCCTAACTGATCCAGCAACATGGTATAAATATCCAGCAGCACAGACAACATGCATACATCAGTAATAGGTACATGCAGTGTGCCAGCCACCACTATAAGAGGGATGGGTCATCAGGGGAAAAGAAAAGGAATGCATTTAGCGGATGACTCCACAGCATGCCAGCTTACTTTATCTCCATTTCTTATTGCATACAGTCTGGAATATTCTAAGGCTTCTGTATGAGAAAAGCCAAGTATGTGAAGAAGAGTTTTGATCAAAGTAAAATTTCCAAACAGCCTGACCCACTACATGTCCAGCACTAACTGCAGCTGTGGCAGTAGTTTTATTGAATTTAGAAGTACTCTACCCATTCATCTGGCAACACTGAAGAGGTAAAGAAAAAGATCTTAAGATATTATACAGGCATCTTGCTAATGAGGTGACTTAAGTATGTCACTCTATTAGTATGAAATGAAGCCTTCAGACTGGCATTATCAAGAGATCAATAGAACTTAACGTCATAGCCCAGTTGTTTTGTATCTGTTATTTAACAATGAAGTGTCAATAGCCATTTCCTGCCTAAAGGTGTTGCGACATTGTGATATGAAGATCAACCTGAAGTAGAAATAGTGATACTGGCTGTTACCCTAATGAAAATTCTCTTCTATAATGACTGGATTACCTTTGTATGAAAGCATAACTGAACTGCAGCACTGGAATATCTACAAGAGAAGATTTCTGAAAAACAAAAACAAGCCCACAATTATTTGCTATCAGGGAAGGAAAAAACCACACCACCACCACCACCCCCCTCAAAAAAAAAAAAAAAAGTCCAAGCTGTTGAATTGCTGTGTCCCATGGTTAAATATCTTCACAGAAGTCACTTGTACTCCGACACGTGACTAACTGTGATAAAGCAGTACAATGGAATTCAGAGCTTTAACAGAGGACCCTAGTCCAGTAGTCACATTGCTTTGCAATCTGTTACAGTTTATTCAGAGCTGTAGGAGCTCCTACAATAGCATGTATAGTAGCAAAACTTGTTTCCTTGAAAGCCAATTGGAAGATAACAGATTCAAGGAGCTTATAAAAAGACTGGAGAGGGCCTGTTTACAGAGGCCTGTAGTGAAAGGATGAAGGTTAATGGTTTTAAATTAGAAAGGAGTAGATTTAGATTGGAAATAAGGAGCAAGTTGTTTACCACAAGAGTGGTGGAGCACTGGAACAGGTTGCCCAGGGAGGTGGTTGAGGCCTTGTCCCTGGAGACATTCAAGGTGGGGCCGGATGGAGCTCTGAGCAACCTGCTCTAGTTGAGGATGTCCCTGCTCTCAGCAGGGGGGTTGGACTAGATGACCTCTAGAGGTCCCTTCCAACCCAGACATTTTTATGATTCTGTGTTTCATTGTGAAGTATTTCTAACTGTTCAGATGAGGTTAGAGAGATAGAAATGCATTACTGAGTTGTATTATCTGCAGCAGCTTTAAAAAAAATGTGACCATCTTCAGTACTGGAGGACACCATGCTTCTAAATTTCCAGCAACTTCTCTAGCAATATATTCTGAAGGACCTACTTAAACTGACGGATCAAAACACAGAATCCCACATTCTGGCAAACATAACTTATTCAGTAGCAAAAAAGAATCACACATGTAAAAAAAAATCCCACCCAAACATTCCTTCTAACAATATTGAGAAGACACATAGGAATAGATCCAGAACAGAATATAATAAGAAGCTGCAATTCTCTTGGTTACCTCTTCGCCTTTGATTTGTGATGGTTTCTTGACTACCTCTTTGACTAGGTGTAATATAGTGTCAGTTTTCAATGTGTTAAGAGAACATATTAAGTCCACAAGAATAAGCTGAGATGCAGTAGCCACTGGAAGAATCTGACAAAAAACAAGACAAGAGACACACCCCTCAGATCACTGTACCAGGCAAAACACACAGTTGAAAAAACCAGCTTTTTGTGTGATTACTCAAATATCACAAAGTATTACTTATACAAAACTTACATTAAGCAAAGTAAATCAAGCATGCAACAATTTGCCATTTATAGATCTTCTGCCAACACCTTCATGTCAAAACAACTTCATTATGTGCAAATGAAAGCAGAAAGAAAGAGGTGTTCTACTCGGAACAAATGCTTAGTTCCAATACATACAACTCTCAGCTTTCTCTGGAAATTGAGCTGATTCATGGTCTTTAAAATATAACTGGCAAGTTGCAATGCTAAGATTACAATCCAGTATTGAATAATAATAATTAAAAAAAAAAAAAAAAGAGTACAATCAGACTTAAACTGACACACTGCCATTTTTATTTGATTACTTCTTTTAAATTAGTCCTGATGCTTTGTGGAATTATGTATACATAACAGTGTTTCAGATTTTTCAGTGGCTTGCCATTGTCACATGTAAAAAACCCCAAAGAATCTATAAAATAAAGGCCTAGAATTTAGAATTCATCATATAAATGTAACATTTGCCTTTACACTGAAAAACTAAGGGTGCTCTTCTTTAGTTTCACCTTGATTTTACTTTGAGTCCTGTGAGGTTTCTTGCTATTCCATACTGCTGCAATTGCTGCCATCAACTGGATTCCAAGTTGTGTTGTCAATGGATTCATGAAGTCCAGTATTTTAGTTCTTAGTGTCTATCAATGGGGAAAAAAAAACCCAAAACAACAAAACCCAAACAACTGTCAATGCTGACCTTTATAAGGCAAAGGCTATCTCACATTTTGTAAAGCATTCTTCCTTTTCCCAAGATGTTCAGAAAATACACAGCCAACAAAATAATTTCTTTATATACTTATCAGTCAGACTGGTTCTGATACTTTATTTATGAGTTAGTGTATACTTCTTAGAGATGGAAGGCACTCTTGTTGCAAAACACATTGCAAAAGAGAAAAAAAATATTGTTATATTCTCTCTTCTACTACAGATATTTTTCACTATTATGATTTACCAATACCCACAGAAGAAAAGTCTAGTATTTTTATTCCTTCAGTTACATATTCTACTGCCTGTGGAAGCTGTAGACAAAGCAGAGGTAGTTGGCTCTACAGAAGCTCACAGAAAAAGTAAAACATTAAACAGATGAGGTAAAGGTGTAGATGGGCAAAAAGAACAGAGAAAAATCTACTTTTGTAGGTAGGTACTGTGCAAGTCTGTAGTTCTTGAAGAGTTCTTCAAAAATTCTTTGTGGCACAGTATCATTCTAGGAACAGCAAAACTATTCCTATGAACTCTCTGTAAAATGCACTGGTGAGGGAGGGGATGATAAAGATGACAAGATACACAGTAACATACTTTGGTTGCTTTAAAGTAGACTGAAGAAGAGCCTTTAGTTGTTCCAAAGAAGTCAGTTGGTCTTTTTTGAGAGTCTTCCCTCTTTATAACACTCCAAAGAAGGGACATAGTATTAATAATACGAGGCAATTCTTCCAAAATGGCATTCCTAGCGTTTCTCAGGTTTGTTGGTTCAGCTGAACACAATGACTAGAAAAAACAAAAATATTAATATTAAAATAAATTATATTATGCACCACAGAATGACTGCTCTTACCCCAAGTATAGCAGAATTATAGTAAACTCTTGCAATGACAACTTTTAAAAATAATTCAGCCAGTCTATTTCTGAAATACACTGCTGCTATTAGAATGTACTGACCTTGCTGTTCACTATTTTGGCACAGGGAGAATTGATTTATCTAGGAAATTATTAGGATAATATTATCCTAATAATACCTGATTGTAGAGGACATCACTATGTTATCAAGAAGACTCAAAAGAAAACAGAAGACTTTGTTAACAAAAGAGCAACTGTATACAAGCTACAAAGGAGTAATATTTGTGTGACCAAGGTCATTATAAACTTCTTAAAATTAACTCGCCTGTCTTCACATAAATGTTCAGTCTCCCTTACATTTTTACTTAGTCCCCTTCTTTTAGTGTGCTATGAGGCTTCTTTAAGATGATCTTCTTGTACAAGTGCTGCTTTACTCCTTATATTCACCTCTGAATGAAAAAAGGGATGCATACTTTGATGAACTGGTGCTGAGGCGTCAAGTGGGAGGCAGGAATTAAGTACTTACCTTCTTAGTTGGATTAGGGTGATCCAGAAGGCAGAAGTGACCAATGGTTGTCAGACCTTCCAAAAGGGTTAGTGGGTAATCAGGTGTAACATTTTCTCTTTTAGAAGTTAAGCTTTGGAGGGAAAAAAAGGAAGGTTTTTATTTGATAGTTTAAAAGAGTACTGAAATGACCAGACAGGAATAACAAAACAAAGGATTCACAAACTGTGCTTGGACAACCTTGTTTCCTTGTCTACATCTTTCAGAATATTATTCCCCACCTCACCATATGTCTTCAGTGTTCAATTATTTCTCCCTACTCCTTCACTTACTGCCTGTTCTGAACAATATCATTGTATTTTTCTTCTCTGGCTGTCACTCCTCAATTAGTCCTCCAAAATCCTCAGTCTTGTCAAAACTGGGAACTTCTTTTTACCTGAATGTCAGGAGGGAGGGAAGAGGAGGGGAACAGGAAGTATCACAGCTGCTGGTCATCCTTGCCACTTCAGCGAGCCCTGCTGCAACAATATTGCCTCCACCTCAGCTGGGCCCATGAGACAGGTGCCTCCTGTGCAGTGGGCTTTGAGGATCAAACTCTGGGAGCCGCAATGCTAGAACAGTAAATTACTGTGCACTACACTCTAGTAAGAGGGATGTAAAAAACTTTCATCATAATACGTTCCACACTGCAGACTCTTCTTACCTTGCAGATACTTTTGCAGATGTCTTCACAGCTTCATTTTCATACTGTTTGACAAGTTCATCCAGATTTTTACATATCTGTACAACAAATGGTGCCACAGTCCAGCCTAAAGACTTCCCAAAATAGGGCAGGGAACATGTGACTAAGCCTACCCAAGTGGGATGCATCCCATAGCCATACTCAGGTTGCAAACCTCTAACCACAGCAGAGACGAATAACCCCTGTGAAGTTATGGGGTGTGGATAGACATACTGCATTGCACCAATAGCCTGCTGGAAATTAAGGGCCTGCTGCCATTCCTTAGAGAGGTCTGGCTGATTCTCCTGCTCCTCTCGAGTCTGTCCAAGATGGTGCTCCAAGACAATCAACACTTGCAAGAGCTTCAGCAACTCAATCTGGAGTGGGTGTTCACTCCAAATTTGATCATGCCCAAAATTGATTAGGCTCTCTTCAAAGAGTTGTTCTTCAGGAACATTATTAACTCCATCTGCCATAAGCAGTTCATACCGTTTCTGACTTGTATACATAGATGCAGATAAAGAAAGAAGAACAAACTCCTGTATTTTGCATCTTCCTAGCAAATTGCGTATGAACTCCACGTTCTTATTCTCAGCTCCCTTTGCCATGGTAGCTAGCTGGGTCATCATTCTAATCAGGACTTCCACACTTTTTACCTGAACGTCTCTGTTGCCAAGCACATCTCTGTGTGTGACTTTCAAGTAGCATGGATAGTATGAGCGCAGAAAACTGAGGCAGAGGTAAGTGAGCAATTCTATTAAAAGTGAATGGGGATACATGGTTGGGGACTGAGTCTGAAGCTTGCCATAAAAACTCTGCCCTACAAGAGCTTCCTGATGGCGAGCTAAGAGATTGTAAATGAGATTCAAATGTGCTGTGGAGCTGGTATCCATGCTTGTACTAGCTACAGCTTCAATAAACTCCTTAGGGTTTGTTTTAAGCACTGCCTCCAGAACAGAAAAAGCATACAATACCCTCTTAGAATCATAAGGCTGCAAATACAGCAGCATGTGCTTGAACAGAGCCTCAATCATCTCTTGTTTTTCCTTCTGCTGCTTAAGCAACCTAGAATGGGTAATTTCCTGGAGCTCCAAGTCCACCTCTTCATCACTTGACAAAGACTCCGATGCTTGAGTCCTCTCAGAGTCAGCACGTACAAGGTTTAGTGCTACACTGGATTTGGAGCTTTCGGGGAGGAACGCATTGAGAGAACTCATGTGGTTTGTGGTCTCTCTGTCATCTGTTGCAGCACTGTCATTTTCCTCATTGCTCATTTCTTGCAGCTCCAAAGAAGGAGAAAAAGAAGATGTATTTTCACTGTCATGGCCTGTGCTGGTGTCTGCTGATTCTGTGTGCTCACTATTATCTTGGTCACTTTCTGCTACATGTGAAACTACTGGATTACAAGAGACATTGTTTTCAGACTGCGCAGTTTTTAACTCGAGCTTCTCTGGATCTTTTTCTACTTCTGCCCAAATTGCTTCTCTATCCACAGTAGTAAACTGGCTCAATGGAAGGTTTTCTTCTGAATTGCTCTCAGAGATTCCAGGCTCTTTCAAAGAGACCTTTTTCTTGCAAAGCCAATCACATATATCTTCTGGAAAAAAAAAAAATAGAAAAGAGCTAATAGTCTTATTTCACACAACATGCTTTATATTGAGTACAGTGTTATCCAGCATGACTGAACAGGCTGGAAAGCTGGGCAGGGAAAAATTTAATGAAGTTCAACAAGGGCAAGCGGAAAGTACTGCATCTGGGGAAGAACAACCCCATGTATCAGTACAGGTTGGAGGCTGATCTGTTGGGGAGCATCTCTGGGGAAAAAGATCTAGGAGTCATGGCGGACAAGAGGATGACCATGAGCCAACAATGCGCTCTCACGGCCAAGAAGGCCAATGGCATCCTGGGATGCATTAAAAAGAGTGTGGCCAGCAGGTTGAGGGAGGTTATCCTCCCCCTCTACTGTGTGCTTGAGTACTGTCTCCACTTCTGGGCACCCCAGTTCAAGAAAGACAGGGAACTACTAGAGAGAGTGCAGCGCAGAGCCACTAAGATGATTAAGGGAGTGGAGCAACTCCCTTATAAGGAGAGGCTGACATAGCTGGGTCTTTTTAGCCTGGAGAAAAGGAGACTGAGAGGTGACCTTGTTAATGTCTATAAATATGTAAAGAGCAAGTGTTGGGAAGATGGAGCCAGGCTCTTCTCAGTGACATCAGTGGTAGGACAAGGGGTAATGGGTACAAGCTGGAGCATAGGAGGTTTTGGAAAAACAAACTTGTTCACAGTGAGGGTGACAGAGCACTGGAACAGGCTGTCCAGAGATGTTGTGGAGTCTCCTTCTCTGGAGACATTAAAAACCTGCCTGGATATGTTCCTGTGTGACCTGATCTAGATGATTCTGCTCTAGGAGGGGGGTTGGACTAGATGATCTTTCAAGGTCCCTTCCAACCCCTAACGTTCTGTGATTCTGTTATACGGAAAAAAAAAAAACAACAAAAAGGTTAACAAAGCTACTTTGATCTAGTCTACTGTTAATTGTAACAAATGGAGCTAAAATAAAACTGGGTTAAGGCAAGAATTATCTTATTTTTTAAAGTGGTAGAGCAATACTAACCTACTGTAGGCACAAGAGAATATGATCAAAATATAAACACATGCTGTTTCTCCTGACAATTTTTCTTTATTCTTCCTAAGCATAAAATGTTTGATGAGTTCAGACAGAAAATGAGAAGGATAGCAACAGGGGATTTTATGTTTTAAATTTTTTTTAATTTTTTTTTTAAGAGCTAATTTTTTCCTTGACTACATGCTGTGAAACAAGGAAGGAATATATTAGCTTGGATACTGAAGAGGACATGCCTTATCACAGCAGATGGTGTGATGTACTGTTTTTATAGCAACAGTATAGTACAGTAATGAGACAGACAGGTGACACGGAAGTTTCTTTACACAAAACTACCAGACACTTCTCCACTGTCTTCCTGCTCTGCTCCAGGAAACAGCCCTGGCTACTTGGTCTAGATGGTGCAGAGTGCCTCACATCCATACCACTCCCAGCAATCCCAGACCTGAAAAGACTGCCAGCCTTCACAGGATTCTGCACTTGAAGTGAACCCTGGCTCTGTACCTGCTCAGTCTTCCTCAGCTGCTTCTTACAGTCACATTTTTCTGCTCCACATTTTACACACAGATCATATGTGGTTCATAATGGTTCTCATTACAGGTCTTAAAATGGACACCTTGAGCTGTAAAACTTAGCTTGTAAAGGAAAAGATGCCCTGCCATATTCCTAAATTTGGGTTGCTGGAAGTCATCTTCAATTCCAAATATCTCTCTTTGCTTCTAAATTCTCTCTGGAATACCTCAAGACACATGCCAGAAGGACTCAGCTCTTCCATTGAATCATTATGGATCTTTTTTTGATAAATAGAAATTTTAATTTTTAGAAGTTAGCATAATTAGGGTGATGATTTTTGTGTGTGTCATGTGCCCTATAAACAGCAAGATGTTCCTCACAACCTGTTTGATTACTTTAACATGATGCTGAGAGATTCATTAACAAAAAGTATTCTGAATAAAGAAACCTGTTATGAGAGTGCATGGTGTGCTGGGGTGAGTGAGATTTGCCTGTTGATCCTGCCTACATGAACATTTCCCAGACTGACACAGTCACCAAACTGCTCCTGGATTTCATTTGGTTGCAGACCTAGTTTTGCTCGAGAAAGGATCCTGTGAACAGTGAACACACATGCAGTGTGGATCATCTGGGAGTGGCAATGAGAAGTGTGGGACAAGATCCCAGAGCAAAGCAGGGAGCAATCCAAGCCAACAGTGTAGGTTCAGCCACTGTAATAGAAATGATCACTGGGCCTTCAACTAGCATGGCTTACTCCTGAACCATTTTAGGCATCGCTAGAGGTACCTGGACAAGGAGGAATCTATGGAACTGACACAAGGTAGCTCAGGGCAATAGGATACCATTGCACTTCAGAGACTATCTTCAGTAGGTGTTCAGGAGTGTGCAATGCTATGATAGCACTTACAGTTTTAGTCCAAGAACAGTTTTACCTGCTGATTTTTTCTGTTTGATGTAGTGGATGGACGTGCGCTGTGTCTTTGGATGAAGCAGCAGCAGCAGGACTGGTTCAAGAATCCGTGCAACATCATTAAGTGAAAGAGCACGGATCAGCCAGCCCTGTGCTGCAGCACCAATTGCGCCATCTGAACAATTTAGACTGTCCAGTACCACAAACAGAGACCTGAGTGGAGAAATCAGAACGAAGTACAATTGAAATCCCTAAAAAAGTGAATGCAAACAACAAAATAGTGGCAGGGATCAGGCAGCACATGTTCAAGTAAGCACCAGACAATGGCTCATGTCTGTTAACAACAGCTTGATCATGCACATTTTCCCAAGCTGAGGTCAAGTACATATGCATTTGTAGAAGTGAGATCATACATGTACTCACTCTAGAAAAGCAGCATATTTTTAAGTTCTTTCACATATTTATTCAGAAAGACTTTTAATGCCATTGTCCCATTTTATACAAAGGTTATGATCTTGCAAAGAGAAAGTAAAACTAAAATTCTTTTTGTTGCTTTGCACAAGTAGCTGATTCTGTTTAGTCTGGGAAAAAAAAAAATCTAACCCACTGCAAGATAAAAAAAAACATTTCTGCTATGCAGAAACTTGTCTGCAAGCTATTCTTCATATATGAAACTCTTCCTATATTTACAGAAACTTCCTTCACACAAAGAAGTGCACCATGCATGCAGTGCTTTACAAAGGTAATAGTGCAAAAAAGCTAAAGATTTTTTTTTGCTCATTTTTTGTTGTTTTTTTTTTTTTCTACAGAGAAATTTTTCCCAACTCAGAAAAAAAAAATAACCAAACAAAACCAATACAGAACAAAGCATGATATAGATAAATGCATAAATGTAAGTCTAAGCCAGTGGAAATGCAAAATACCTATCAAAGGACCGATTGTGAGAAGTCACTCTGCTCCCTTGGATCTCTCTGGTCAGATGCCACATGACAGAGAATCTGAACAGTGCTTCCAGCCTTGTCCCCTTTGCATGGAAACAAGACAGATACATATTTTTTGCAGCATTTATCTCCGAGTAAAGTTTTAGTGATTTTTAAACCTCTAGCAGAACAACAGTTCTTGTGTAGATGACTGATAATCCTTCCAGGGTAGTTTGAAAGCACTTTTCTATTTTGAAATAAACTAAACTGAAATGCCACGTATCAATGAATGCACAACCAAAACTTAACAGCCACAGTATTTGTAGGAGCAAAACAGATGTGCCAATACACCAAACATCTGTTTCAAGATTCTTGTGTATAATCATTCTAGTCTTGGTTTGGTGTTAGGGAAGTTCAAAAGTTGGAAGACAAATGTGAAGACCTTGCTATATTAGGTAGGGTATATTACTGGTAATTTTGCCTGAAAGCTTTTAAAATGTTTCCAAACAATTTCCAAACAATTTCTAAGTTTCAAAATTGCAAGAGCAACGTATAAAAACAATACTGAAGACTGAAGGTGGCTGGTTTAAGTTTATTGTGCAAGGCACTTTGCATAAATATACTGTAAGTTTAAGAACTGTTCTGTCATTTTAGTAATAATTAATAGTAAAATAATTAATAACTGGCTCACTTCAAATACAGCTTACTTATTAGATCTAAATACTAAGGCGGACACAGGGTCACCACTATTACCTTGTAAGTGCACGTCAACATAAAGTCCCTTGTTGGAGTGTGAAGTTCACAAAATCAACATAAACCAAAATTATTTTAGAGTTACTGGTGGAGCTGGCTCAGTTTGGAAATACTGACAAAACCTGCAAGTTTTTAGCTACAACATGATTTGGGCTGAAACTAAGAAAGCTCCAGCATTGACTGATAGTGCTTTTATCCAGGGATTAAGTTTAGCAGTAGTCCCATGATGAATAAATCTCAGGGAATTGTAAAGGTGCAGACAGAGTCTTTCAGACTATTTGAAGATGGAGGTATCATGGGATTGAAGATGTGGGGTGGAAGGGAACTGGACAGTCTGGGAAGCACTGGAACAACTCTACGGGGATGAACGGGCTTCACTGAATACAGGACTTACTTTATCACAATCCAAAAGTGCATGGCAGATAATGTCTTCGCAGATATTTGCTGATGGTGCCAGGCAGTGAAGCCTGTAGAACAACTCCACGCAGGCAATATGATGCTCCCGTGTCTCTTTGTTCAGCTGATTCCAGAGCACACAGGCTACTCTCTAAGGAAAAATAACAACAGTTTTACTATTAATTATAGTAATAATAATTATTATTCATAATAATAATAAGACATGCTGTTTCTTTCCTGTCTTAAAATCTTTCCATTGCATAAATGCCCTCTATTACCAAAAGGGATTTCCAAATTATCTTAGTTGAGAAAAGAGCAAGAATTCAGGTCATGCACTCAGCCCTAAAGGAATGTAACTTTCTTACCTTAGCAGGACATATAATTCAAATGTACATGCACCAAAAGTTAAGAAAAGCATTTTTCATTCTTTTTTCTAGGTCAAAAGCTAATAGATAGCACTTGTGTCAGGCAAAACAACTGGAAACACAGTAATTAAAAACCAGATCTTGGAATTGACCCTTACACCACCACTATATAAATGGTCAGGAGAAGGGAAGCATCTTTGAAATATATATACACTGAAATCAAGGAAGACAGAATGTTTTCATTATTATTCACCTGCTACCATTTTCTCTTATTTGAAAACTCAGAGTAGTATCAGAGTTCTCTAAAGTGTACCTATCAAGCTAATGAAACCAAACCCTTTAAGTTGGAAATCAACTGTACCTAACCCCAAGAACTGCGATACAAAACCAGCTAGCAATTAGAAAATAACCTGCCACTTTGGGAAGAACATGAAGAAGAATGCAATTGCTTTCAAATGCTTGTGGAAGGAAAGAACAGCAATGTCACTGTAACACAAACACCCTGCCCCCAAACATCCATGCAAATAACCCTTGCTTTCTCATCCTATCCTTAAAGGTCCAGTGTAGTTAAGTAGTAAAAAAGAAAGGAAACGAAAACAAACAAACAAACAAACAAACAAACAATACCACAAAACACAAACAAACAAACAAACAAAGAAGGATACCTGGTAGAAATCTGTTTTCTCTGAGATGATCTTTAGAACTACAGGAGCAATGGGAGGAAGGGTGACCATCTGTAGCTTTCCAAAGAAGGGGTTGTGGCCAGACACTTTGTACCGCTTTATTCTGTCTTCTATCACAAGTGCCAGTGACTGGGAATGGTTGATCACCTCCAGCAGTGTGAAGATGGACACATTCTGAACGTAGCAGTCATTCACACAACAGCATATTGTCATTAAAGACTTCAGCCACAGAGGGAAGCTGGTATCACAACCTCCTCGGAAGATAAGTGAGAAAAAAATTTTTGAATTATCTCAAGGTTATGGTCATATTTTCAAGAATTCTTCAATCAAGCCCACAGGACTAGGAGACAAAAATGACTGCCCAAATCCAACTATCAAGTCCCTTACTTGAGAATGGACTTGCTTCAAAGCAAGTTATATTCTTTTCCCCATTTCCCCCAGCAGAAAGCTCTTGCAGGACCTCAGTAACCTAGTAACTGGTGGATGCCAGCTTTTTGGTTTATGTTTATTCCCAACTAGTTTTTACAGCTGCTGTTTTCCAGCTATCATTGTCAAAAACAAGAGGTCTGATCCAAGGATGCTCTTTCGGATAGTCTTGAGGTGTGTCATTTCAGAAGCCATGAAGCACACAAGAACTGTTTTAAGTTCAGCTGCCTTGCTGGCCACATGGAAGGCACTGCACATGCACAAAAGTATCCATATCAAGCAGACAGTTCATCCATGTAGATGATGGGCATATCATCACTTTGCTAAGGAAGACGGCAGAAATTTGTAGCGAGGTGAGGAAGAGAATCCAATTTTCCAGTTTCCCACATCTCCATTCATTACAAACCTATCTTATCAACAAGCTTTCAGGTCAATGACTGCTCCTACTAGAGCTAATGAATAAACTTGAATTCTCAGAACAAACAGGCACTCTGGTTATACAAGATTATTCTTACATGTTTCTTGCATAAGACTCCTTTGAATTCTGAGGGTTAGGGAAAGAGCTGGTTTTGCTTCTGTTATGGGTTAGAGCTGCAGGTGGGCATGCACTGACCAGGGGAACAGATTTCCTGAATACCCTGAACAAAGCCACAAGACTCTACAGGCCAAAAAGTCTTTTCATCCCTTCAGCTACAAGTTCTGTAGCAAAAGCTTTCAAAATAATGTGAATTTAAAAAGCTTGGTAAAAAAGTCCCTCAGCTTCAAGACACAAAACACATGCTGATGTGGGCAAGTCTTTAAATCACATGTAACTTGCCTTCAGCCCTGTCAAGAGGCCTTACTACTGGCACTGGTCACACGTATTACAAATAGGCAAGCTCACACTGGTATTTGCATCCTCAAATGCTCATGCTGACCAGTAAAGGAAACTTTTCTTACCAGGAACATGAAACAGAGAGGAATACAACTGTTCCATCTCCTCCTCTGAAAGATAGACTGGGAATGTGGTACAATCCAACAAAAGGTGACAAGCTGCAGCAAAAGCTTCCTTGCAGTCACCTTTAAGGGGTCCCAATACCAGCATCATTTGTTCGAAGTCCCACTCCTCTTCTTCCTTTTCCTTTTTGTTACCAGAGTTACAGTCAGAAGGAAGAGGATCAGAACTCTTGTTCTTGAATGGTGATCCTCGAACTGAGAACAAGTCTGAGAGCATTTGTTTAAACTGAGGTACAGTGATTTGCTTTGCATCCCATGGGCTCTTTTTCTTACTAGCACCTTCAGGTAATCTGTAGCCATTCTCTTTTTTCTCTTTTCTGTTCAGATTCATTGCTGAGATGCTTTCATTACTTGTTTCTTGAAACTGCACCCCAAAAATGTATTTACTGGAAAACTTGGCAACTAGCTCTTGGATACAATACAAAGTCTTCTGAATGCTGCCCCCTTTCTTCCAGACATCATCTCTCTCAGAGGTCACAGTTGGTACCCCTGAGTGTTCAGAGAGCTCTGGGGAAGAAGTACTTAGGCCAATACCACTGTCTTCTGACTTCAGGGGAGGGAATGGAGTCTCGTCTTCCTCCTGTAGCACAGACTTTGTCTCCAAGGTTATGTCCACATTTTCCTTATTCATTGGGCTCTAAAACAGGAATGTTAATGTGTCAGTGCATCGATCACATTAGACTATGAACTGTGGCTGGCATAGCAAAGACAGAAAAAAATAAATCCCTAGTATCTGCAATTTCCAGATACAGAATACTTTAGAAAATCATGAGACAGTTATTTGTAAGCAATTCAATTCAACTGCATTTAAAACCTAACAAATGTTTCTGTAATCCTCACACTAAGTCATCAAACACCAAGAAATCTATAGCTACAGATACTTAGCAAATGGACATGTTTCCTTAAAACCAATTAATCACTAAACCAGTATTATATATATTGGATTATTTCTAGTCAAATGCATGTATTTTTTTCTTTGGCAAAACTTTAGCAGGCTGTGCTTATGTGACTGCTTTATGACATCTATTCCCCATTCCCTATCATGGTCTCTTGCACACAAATACCACATTGTGTTAAACTATTAATTTAAAACATTGCAGACCTAACCAGATGTAAAGCTGGCCTTGATTTTGCAACTTGAATATTTAGCAACTGCATGATGCTGAGTGCCTTTTCAAAGCCATTAAGATCACATTCTTTTCAAGGGATAGGATTATAGCCCCAGTTTCAGACAAGACTATACTCCTTCACTGTCACAAATAATTCAAACAAGTCAGAATAAAATGGATAGTATGAATAACAAGGCATCAAATAGCTCTGGAAGGGACCCAAGAAGTTAAGTTTCAAAAAATCCTTGTTGTTTCAGTTATCACCTAGGTCTAAGTTAGGAGAATTAGCATTTTAAAATAAGTCATGTCACTAACAATTTTAAACAATGAGTAGTTGAAAAACACCTACCCCATTTCCACTTCCTGTCTCAATGTCCAAATAGGAAGGGGGCATTTGCACTTTGCTAAGCACCTTAAAACAGGTCTTTAAGGCGTGAGTGAGTTCTGGTAAATCTAATACTTCCATATTTTCCAGGAGAGACTGCACCATATAACTGAGCATCTGTGGAAGATACTGAGACTGCACTTCAGAGTAGAGTTCCTAAAAGAAATAAACATAGTTTAAAATAGTTTTCACACATTATTATTCCAACGATTGACAAAGTCAGTTCATGAATAGTTAAGCTGTGCAAACTTGCTTCAGTGCTATTCCTTCTTTCTTCATTCTACATGATGAACACTCAATCGTACCCTAAAAATCTTATGTAGTCTGCCAGCTACTGAGACACCAAAAAGTCCCAGCAAATTATTTACCCAAGAAGCATTCCTTTGATAGAATCACAATATTTTAAAATGCAAACAATTTCTATTATGCTATGGAGCAGCATCGATAGGCGCTTATAAGTCAGCATATGAAACTGTATTTTTCAGGACATAGCATGCATATGCACATGTATATAAATTCATTTTATTTTAGTTAATCACAATATGAACTATTTGATTTTAAGTTTCTTAAGATTTCAAAGCAGTTAACTTCAGGTTGCCTTACCAAAGGAATCACGTCAAGAAGAAACACCAACAGTGTGCAGAGCTCTGAAACTGTAGGAGGAGTGCTAATATTTTCAAGAGGGTCTCTTGTCTGTATTGATTTGTTTCTGGATTGAGAGAAACATTATTATATAAGCTTTTTTCCTGTTAAAATTCTTGTTGCAATAAAAATGCTTCATTAAAAACAGCACAAAATAATGAACAGTCAGGCTTTCTGAAGAAAAGTAAAATGGGACTTCTAATACAGTAGGATAAAACATTCTGTCAGAACCACCTAAACTGCAGCTTGCATGTGGGATGCTGAAGTGCTTCTAATTTTCAGATTGAATTTCTATACACAATCTTACTACTTAAACAGTAACCTTCTCTCTTCTATTTAGAAAGAGTTTAAAAGCTAGATATTTACTTTTCTTGAAAAAAAACACTTATTCTTCCAAGGAAGACCTCTCCACCTCCCCTCCCTTTTCCTCCTTCAGTTGTCATTTCAAAAGTAAATTATTTTGTTCTTAAGTTGCTAGTTTCCATCTATTTACCTGTTTGCATTCTTGATTTATTTTTTTTTTTAAGATGCAACTTACATATCTGTCTGATTCTAACATGTGCTATGACCCTTCCAGAAATTAAAGGCTTCAGTACACTTTTTTAAGCTACAGATAGCTGTTAAGTCACATTTTTTAAGAGGAGTACTATTGCTTGACAACATAAACACCTGAAACAATCTTCGAAACATTTGGTCATGTAATCCCAAAGAAAATCCGTGCTTAAGGATGTGATCAATAAATTGACTGTTTTGACAATTTCCGAAGCATTTTTGTTCTCTTTGATTGCACTGTGAAAACAAAACAAAACAAAAAATAGATGTCAGTGAAGATTTCACTTATTAGCTGATGTGCTCTAAAATATTTTTCCCCCGTTCTCCATAAGCTAAAACGCATTGATTGTTTTAAATCAAGGACTAAGTCATTCTGGCATAGCTAGAGTTTGAGTACCTTTCTCCCAGATGAAAGAAATCAAGCTTTCAACTTGGAAAATCAAAAGGCTAAGAGGTCTGTTGCCAGACTGATTCTTGGCCAATATAACTGGTTTTATTAACACCAATGACATGCAGTGTACTGCATTTTCTTCTCTGCTAATCAAAAAGAAATAAAGCACTTGTGGGTAGGGAAACAGAAGTCAGAGAAAAAAACATGTTCTCTACAGAAGTTCACTTTGTTAAAAACCTAACCTTCCTTAAATGAGTTAGATTTTACCAAGCTTAATATAAGTGATACAGCCTCAGTTCATAGCTGAAAACTTGTAATTATACCTTGAAAGTATGTTGCCACTTTGATTGTAGCTAAATTTGAGATTAGAACCAAGTGCATCTTTGCAGTAGGAATAAAAGGCTCTAATAACTTCAAGGAACAGATCCCCAACAACCTGCGGCCCTGCAATGGAAGGAGAAAAGAATCCAGTAGTTGCACCAAAGTGATTGTTAAGCAGCTCAGTCACAAACTTGTACAGACTTAAATTAAGGGTAGCTAGACTAAAAAAAAACACAGTCACCCAAGTAGGAAGAAAATGTTTATGTGGCTTTTAAAACTGTCAGGTTACCAATTAAAATAAAATTAAATATGAAGATAAATATTTGTTTATGGGTGTTGTTTTTTTTTTTTTAGTTCTAGTTAAGTACCACCTATTTTTAATTTTACAAACGTTTTAAAGTAATACTTAGAAAGCCATAGCACTAGTACTACTATACACTTACGTCATTTCCATAAGGAACCTACAGTACAATAACTTATAAGTGAGCATAACCATAACTATAAACCTACAGTTCACAAGTGAAAAATAATCACCATGTCTGTATCCATAAGGAAAACAAGTAGACTTCACAATAGAATTTAACACTGATTAAATTTTGAGGGACAAAAGCTGGTAAAAAAAAATAAAAAAATAGGCAAATCAAAAAGTTCAAATGCCTACATATATTTTGAAAATGCATATTAATAAACAGTTTTAAGTAGAGAGTACAAGTTAGATGTGTGCTGACAACTACACCCAGCTTTCAAGGGTCAGCACTTTTGTTTTATCTGAAATTGTCCATAGAAGAGATGAACAAATAAGCACAACACCCTAAACATGGAACCATTAAAAAAAAGTAGTATATAAAGCATTATAATGAGTGCTTCTAAAAAGGAAAAAAAAAAAGTTAAAGTGACTAAGAGTAGCAGAAAAGGTCAAAGATTTTTGTTCTGTTTTAGTTTGCTACCTCTAAAAAAAGTTGCATTGCTAAATCCATTTCAAAAGGAAGCAAAGGTCATATTGGCTTAAGGCACAAGAAGTTATATTTTATGCGCTGACTAGAACAGAAAGATTAAACTGTATAATACAGTTCAGCTAAATAACCCTTAGTTTTTTCAAAAACAGCTAAAACCAGCAGCAGCAAACATTAGCACCACTGTCTTATAAACAGTCTAACAGCATTCAGTTGTAGATAAGTGATACAGAAACCTCATTTTTCCTGGCAGTGCTTTGATAATTCTTTAACAAGAAACATGCTTAAAAGGACTATCCTGAGCCATGAAAGAGGATAAACTTACTAGATAAGCCTGCAGAATGAACTACCTGTCACTCAAGTGTTTAATCTCAGTACATGAATTTTATTCTAAGTCTACAGGCTTAGTCAATAGCAACATCATTCCCCAACTCAGGATAATACCTAGCACAACACTTTGGGATACAGTCAATTGTTAAGACACTATTAGCTTCTAACAAATACCAGCTAACTAGTCCAGAGGCTTCTCATACCTGTCAGATTCGGAGAATATAATTTCAAAGATTTATCTGTACATATATGGCTCTTACAGAATACTATTAAATCCTAAAAATTTCTTAAGTCACTTTGGCTTAATTTTATGATGCAAAAAAGGAGAACTCGCCCTTTAAAATAAGGTCAGGAAGAGCCTCGCTCTTCTGATGCCAGCAACTTAATGTACACAACAGGACAGACACATGACAGGGAAGAGAAGGAAATTCTTCACAGCTCAGTCGTGAAGTCTCAAACTATAGCTCCCACAGCAGTGTCAGGCTGGTACAAGCTGGAAGTGTCACTGAGAGAGGCACCCCTACCTTCCCACACCTGTAACAGTTTATTTCCAGCTGGAGCACCTGCAGGTAAGTGGTACTGTCCACTCTGTCAGCAGCAGCACCATAGGCTAGCTGCCTGTGGGACTTCAGTGCCTGGAAAAGCAACAGAATCTGATGCAAGTGCATAAGAAGTCTTGCAAGCACAGTCAAGCACTGGAAACAAACTCAGGCAAGAGTAGTATTGGGTTTTTTCCAAGCTGTTTTGTAAGACAACAAAAAGAGGCCTGAAAGTGTTTTAGAGAATGAGCTCCAAGGAAAGAATTGAGTGGAATATTGAGACTAGGGCAGAAGGGGTTATTTTTAACTGGCCCCTCAAATAGCAGCACTGGGCTTGGAACAATAGCATTATCCTCACTAGGATACATCCATGCTACACAGTGGAGTGCTCTGCAGAAGAGCCAGAGATAACCTGGCGTAAGTGCTTGCTCCAGAGCACCGTTCTGAACCAGGTCCAAGGCAAGGAACACACGCCCCTGCACACCAATACACAACGCACACATATTCAGAATTAGGAAAAATTGTGTAGGGTGTTGTCCGAGTCCTATAGGCAAAGGCGATGAACACCGAGTTATAACAATTGCTATCAGTCATAACAGGAGCGAGAAGTGACATTACCTATCTCAGGTTTGTCAAGGAGGCTGATTAGGATACGGAACGGTTTCAGATAAGCTTGATGCCGCTCCTCTGTATCAGACTCTGGGAATTTCTGATGCAAAATTTCAGTCAAACTCTGGTAAAAAGAAAATCAAAATGTTATACATAGAAGAGAGATTGCTGTTTTATGAAGACCTGAAGTGATTCTAAATTTGATTTTGTTTTATTAGTATTGACTACAACTGAACTTCAATTTTCCACGCTGAGTAGACAAATCAATGCCATCATCATCTTCTCATCATCTGTACTCAAGAGCTGATCTTATTCAGAGAAGCATTTTTAAATAATTCAGGTAGTTCATTAAAGATGCTACTCTTTGGTTTCATTAGATTCCATTTGTCTTATAAGCACATGACAATATTGTGATAAATATAGCACAGCAGGCATTCAGATAGATTAAAATAAAACCACCAAAAGGATGTTTTAGGGACAAAAACTAAAGGACAAGTAGCACGGTGAACAACTGTAGATGCAATTTGTACTAACATTTAAAAGGATCATAAATACATCTGTATACAATGAACACAAACCTCCACTAAAAGATCTTTAGAATATTTTCCAAAGAAATAAATAGCCTGGTCTTCAGAAGTTTTTGAGTCTGGAGCAAAAGTACCACCTTTAATATCAGAGCCTACAAGATAAGCAAAGGCATCAAGAGTACAGGGAAACACAACAGTGCAGAGCACTAGACACACCTCATTTACACAAATATTGAAATTACACTGCATTTTTAACCTTTGGCACTTCAACACTTTGCTTGCAAACAGCTCTCATACTGCCCAAGGATGCCCCACATATCACAGTTTGAGGCATCAAGATGTGCTGTACTGAATGTAAATGAAAACCAAGGCCAGATACAGACATGGGGTCAGCAAGGGCAGCCTTCATGCAACTACATGACTGCAGTTCTTGCCCTGTCACTTTTAGTCTCCTCTTACACTGTTTAAAGGAAACAGATGGGGAAGGGCTTTAGATCTCTTGTAGCCTCTGCTTCACAATTAAGCCCACATGGGAATTTACAGACTACTATTTCCAGAAGGACAAGGTTAAAATAGTGCCCCACTCCTTTCAGTCCCCTAAACCACTTCAGAATGTACTGTGGATGGAATCAGAAATAACCCTGAATCACAGGGTATCTGAAATTAATTCACCTTTGAAAACAGCTGTTTGCCAAATGAATGCTTGATTTCATTAAGCAGGTACTTAATACATGGCAACAAAACAACACTTCAATCATCATTCACTAACTGTTGAAAAAGTAGATTACATTTTTAAGCACTGGTCGATTTTTTTTTCCTCTTAGGTATTCAGAACATTGAGCATCCCTGTGTGTTGTACAGTACCTAGCAACCATGCGTATAATCTCCTATTGAGTGACATGTCTCTCCTCAACAATGTCTGTGTAGCTGCTGACAGAATATAGACTAAATCAGTCCTGCGCAATAGAATGGTGCTTTCGTTGCAGTCCTAGGATTTAAAACAAAGATATGTTACCTGTTTATGAACACTGAAACACATCAAAGTGGTAAGGAGTTTGTTGTCTGTTGGTTTTTTTGTGTGTTTTTTTTTTTTTTTCCTAAACTGGTAATATTAATGTTTGGGGGAAAAAAAAAAACAGGCAACAGACTATCAACAACAAAATGTATACTAGAAATCTCAAGGAAGTGAATCTGACACAATTGTGATAATTTATAATATATTATATAATTATAATAGAGCTACTATTAAGCTAAAAATACTAAATACTCCATTATGTTGTGCCTTAAGACTTAAAATTACTTGTTACTTTCAAAATACCAGCTATATTACTAAGTTAGGAAATTATGGGAAACAGCTCAAGAAATATTTTCTTTTCTAGTGTTTAACAGAAGTATTTTAGTTTAGTGCAGAAAATTCCAAATGCTGAAATCCTACTTGAAAAAGGAACTCAATATTTTTTCCATATACAGTTTCTCAGGCCTGAATACTTCAAGCACATTCCAAATATTCCTTCTCGCAGCCCAGAAGGCCAACCATATCCTGGGCTGCATCACAAGAAGCATGGCCAGCAGGTCAAGGGAAGTGATTCTGCCACTCTGCTCCACTCTTGTGAGATGCCCGTCTGGAGTACTGCATCCAAATCTGGGGCCCCCAAAACAAGAAGGATGTGAAACTGTTGGAGCAGGTCCAGAGGAGGGCCATGAAGATGATCAGAGGGTTGGAACACCTCCCCTGGGGGGACAGGCTGTGAGAGTTGGGGCTATTCAGCCTGGAGAAGAGAAGGCACTGGGGAGACCTTATAGGAGCCTTCCAATACCTGAAGGGGGCCTAAAGGAAAGCTGTGGAGGGACTTTTTACAGGGGCTTGTAGTGATAGGATGAAGGACAATGGCTTCAAACTGGATGATGGTAGATTTAGACTACATATTAGGAAGAAATTATTTACAGTGAGGGTGTTGAGACAGTGAAACAGGTTGCCCCCTCCCTGGAAGTGTTGTAGACCAGTGAAACCAGTGAAAGTATATCCTCATCTGAAGCTGTAAGGAATCTGAGAAGCAGCAGAGTTTCCTCTACTGTTAATACTGATGGGGAAAACAAAAACCTGCAAAATCTGCTTGTTGATTTAGAAGGTACAAAATTCAGACATTTGGCAATGGTATAGGTAGGAGCTGGATTGGTTTCACAGAAGACACCTTCCTGCATAAAGTGCGCATGCAACACTACAAAATAGTCCTCTTACCAAAGCTGTATAAAATGGGAAGAAGAAAAGAATCACTTCTAGAGTGTTTCTTTGCACAAGGACATTTGAATCCAATACCGATACACACAAAGATTTCACCTGTAGAAGGAAAAGAAAGCACAATGGTGTTTTACTTCATGGCATAATCTCAACTACAGTCACTGTTAATAATCACAAGTAAAGAAAGCAAACTTGGCTACATGTGAACAATATTTTTTAAAATAAGAGGATAAGTACTCCAACATTTAACTCCTGCCCCTAAAATGAGTTAAGAGTTTTGTGGAGCACCATTAAAAGAATCATTAATACTTATGAAATACTTGGTTTTGTAACAATACAGAATGTTACCGTGTGACATCACCAGCTATCAGACAGAACGCGAAGCCTCACAAAATGCAGGTGTTGAAGTATTCCAACTAGCATCACAATTATTCTGCCACTCAAGTTTAACATAAATTACTACCTACTGAAGACTTCCATTTTACTGAAAAAATAAAAAGATACTAAATTTCAGAATTGTCTTCCAGGACTTGAAACACTTTCAGAAATCCACATTAAACACTGCATATGATGTACTATTGAAAAGCTGGTCTTCAACCCTAAAAATGTCAGGTTTATCTTCTGATTTGAAACAAAGTCAGTCTTTTAAAGCTGTATGTGGGATCAATTACCAAAAACTGCACAAGTTTCACAAGACTTGCATTCTGCAGGCTGACCAAAACTGGTATGGGAGACTCTGTGCTATACTTCAGGTAAGATGCTCCCATGAAGTAACTTGTATTCATTTCATCAGCCTCTCTTTCTTTCTCTTTCCAAATATTTTTAAAAGCACATCATTCTAATTGAATACAGAGATGCTAGTATGCAGGGTACTATGGTAGGTAAGACTGATGAGAAGTGCAATGAACTTACTGTGAGCTTATAATCAGTGCCGAGCATGTACTTCTGCTGTTTTCCAGGCAGCTCTCTGTTGATATGGCTGACAACAAAAAGAGAAGCAGGCAGCCTGATGGATGGGCTGACCAGGACGCTGCCCCAGAGTGCTCCATAGAACATTTCTTGGCCCATCAATAAGGAGAGCTTCACAAGCAGAGCATCTGTTCTGTACAGAAATATATTTGACTTGAGAAAATAGATTTTTGTTAGTTCAATTTTGTATCACAAAAAGGCTATTATACACAGAATTAGTATTGTAGTTGACATCATTTATTTAATTTCCTTATTTTTGTATTATTAGTATAGCCCTTTTCATGTGAAGATGGCCAGCATCTGATTCTCTGCTTTGGCAACTCTGTCAGTCCTCTGGTATTTTACTCTAATGTAGGAATTAAAACCTTATGTGAGGAATGTAGAAGTGAGAAAAGAGGAAGAATCCCTGTATTGAAGGAGGACTCCTCCTCACTTCCCTCCCCGCCCCCCAGTCTGATGTTCTTTTCCATTTCTTTATAAAGCAGCTCTTGAGACATTTTTCTTTCCCATTTTCTGTGTGTGTTTGTGCAGACTCACTCAGATGTGTGTATTGAAGAATGAAGTAGTTTCTAGGGTGAAGCACAACCTAAGCTAGTACTTCTGCTACTTTCAGGAACAGTGGGGGCTTGTATTAGTGTTCTCTGTGTTGATCATTCTGTCAAAGTTCAGTGAAGGGTCTCTCATGAAGCTGAATTTAAAATTAATCTAATACATCTTCCAACAAAATATCTTGGTCTATCTTTCTAGCACCAGAATCATTGTATTGACTTGACTAAAGAAAGATTTTCTTGTGTAAATTTTATATTTCACTAAATAACATTAATTTAATTTTAGCATAAATGTTTTGCAATAAAATATACCATCAGCTCCTGTCTGTGATCCTATTCACTCAAGGCAATGAGGAAAGCAATGCCATCAAGAATAGGGGGGGAAAGTAAGGTATAAAGTAAGAAGCTGGATCCTGGAAGTTAACCTGCAGTTCCCATTAACTCACTACTTCAAATTTAGTCAGTTTCAAAATAAGTTCAGTCTCCTTAAAAAGGCTTCAAATGGACATGAGATTTGGTTCCAAGGGATCCTATTTCTCCTCCAAGTCCCCAGCTGTTAATGCTGTAGGAAAGAGAAAAAACTATACACCATGAATTATAAGCCTGCCTGACAAAAAGCACATACTAGAATTCAGGCTTCTACAACAGATGTTTAAGTAGTATATATGTATCCATAGATAGGATGTTCTGGAATTGGCAATTGAAGGCTACTCACCAACCTGGGAACATATGCAATCTACTCTTAGCCACTCCAGCAATTGATATGAGCCTTCAACTTATTACTTCTATTTAAAAAGAGCCATTAGATGTAGAAGTATTTTGCTCAGCAATGCTAAGATATGCAGCCTATACATACATACACCTTAGTGACTTTTTAAGCAAAGAAATGTTTAGATGCAGCCTACAGTGGTTGAGATCTTGTAAGATCTTACAAAACAGTTCTGGTAACTGAAGTAAAACCACTACACAAATGGGTTCTGAGCTGCTATTTTCAGCGCACTTCCTGATCCTGACATTGTCATCACTGCCAGAGACACCCAAGAGTGAAAGAGATACTTTTTTTCACAATGGATTTTATGAGTTGCTTGTTTTCAGAACCTGAGGGTAAGTATCTGGGATAGAAAGAAAAGAATTCAGCTGCTCTCTCATGTTACAGTATTTAAGTAAAATTTATTGACAGAGCAGTGGTTTACGGAGACAGGTTAATTATTTCAGAGGAGCTTTAAGAAATAGATTTTTCTCCTTTCTGTCATCACATCTATTTTTAACGCTCTACCTCTTCTCTACTCTTTTCCTCCCAAGATGAAAATAAGTCAAAAGAGTTTTTCTACTTTAGCACTATTTGTTGCATCTTTCAGGGACTCACTGTTCTTCCATCCTTATTAGAAGCTCTTTTAACAAGCCTTCTCTAAAGAGAGCCGACAGAAATGTCTTGAGAATTTCCTAGGAAAGCAAAATGCTGTATATTGCTTTTAAACTAATATTAGATCTTACCTGTCATAAATTTCTGATCCTTCTTCCAATCCAGGCAGCAGTCCAATTACAAAGGCTTGAAGACCAGGCAGGAGAGACTTTTGGAGGGGAAGAAAGTATTTCTCATACAAACCAAGGAGAACAGGCCTGACTGACATTGCTGCATTTGCCAGCAGAGGAAATAAACCAGAGCTTAAAGTAAAAAAAAAATAATAAAATAATTAAAATCATTTAATCAAAATAGACCATGAAATGCATATGCCTTTACAGAAAAATTTACCTGTACAAGAATAAATCCTTGGCAAGCCATTTTGTCCCAATAATTTTGAAGATTATTTCATAGGTTTCTAGTGCTTTCAAATGGACTCCACTAGGTAGTGCTGGATGCAAACACTGAGATAATCTTTTACTGATGATCAGCCGTCTTGGCAATAGAGAATACTTTAGGTTACTCTGAAGAGCCTGTGGAAGAAAAGAGATGAGAATGAATAGCTATAATGTAAAAGATGATTTATATGATGATTGAATGTTAAAGGTACCCTACTGGTGTACTGAGAAGAATTAAATTTATGTAAGACTTTTCTCTCATAAATGCATTTTGTTATACTGAAACAGCAGAATTCTGCAATTCGGTTTTCTTATAGAATCAGTTATGAACAATCTAGAAAGATCTGGTCTCACTTTGCTTAGGAGCTGGAAATAGAAGTCAAAGGACAGGGCACATACAGTGTACCCCTATCCCATCTCTGGGGGAAGTAGGGACAAGAATAGCATGGCAGTTTTTAAGGAAATGAAATAAAGTAAGAATTAAATAACTATCTTTCATCATAAATGTTTATTTCATGTATACCTGAAATATAAACAAAAATCCTTCCAATGAAAACAGGTATGATTAAATTTGACAATAACATCTTAGAAGTTATTAGTAATTCTGTGTGGCTACTTTCAGTAAACTTTACTAGCTATACCAACTGTATTGACATACAAGGTATTCAGGAAAGGAAACAGTTAATTAAGTATTGCAGGCAGGTGAGGTTTCTGGAAAAAACTGTAACACCTTTCTTTGGAAAGGTTACCTTTTTCTTTGAGCCATGCACGCATTTCAGCAGGGTAATTAAGTATGTCTATCCGATACAGAGACAATTAAAAAATGAAGTTGCAAGTATAGCCTTTGATCACTGTTTGCAAAGGCAAACAGACTTTTCACTGTAGATTAGCATTTGGGATGTTTTCAGGATTAGGCAAATTCTTGACTCTCTCAAATGTTAAGTCATGGTCTTATTCCAGCATATTGTTTTAAACTTGAGGTTCTTCTACCCTGCCTGAAAAGGGGCTTTGAAAAAGCAGCCTACAAGTGAACTAACCTTTCCATGCTCATCTCCAAGGGAAAAAAAAAAGCAACAAAACAGTTCAGCAATGACTGTGGCATTCACTTGAACGCTGTATACCCTCATCGGCAGTAAAAGGAAGAGCTAAAACCCATTGTCTTGCAAAGGGTGTGCGACTTACAGTTTAAGACTGCAGCAGATGGGCATGAGAAGCTAGAATCTGAGAGACCACTCACTACTGCATTATTTTCCCCCATTTGCTGTCCTGCCTAAATTGTGAGGCCAGCTGTTAGTAAAAAGCTTATAGTAAATAAAAATGTACTCAAGAAGAAAAGGGCCGAGAATTTGTAACAACAGTAAGTCACACCATTCTTAAATACACAAAGTACAGATGCCATTTAGACACAATTAAATACCTTCCCTCCCCTACTATATGCATGACATCTGCATTTTATTAGGTACTGAAAATCAGAATCCAAGAACATATGAATATTTCACATATGAAACTAAACCAGGTTATATTTGTGGAGTATATTAAAAATTGGAATCATTACATAAGCTAAGCAAAGTAAGACCAGATCTTTCTAGATTGTTCATAACTGATTCTATAAGAAAACTCAATTGCAGAATTCTCCTGTTCCACTATAACAAAATGTATTTATGAGAGAAAAGTCCTGAATAAATTTAATTCTCAGTACACCAGCAGGATACCTTTGAGGACTGCTAGAAAGACGGACTTTGAAACATTTTGTTTATATTGGTTGGTATGTACTTACCCACACCCTCTCTCTACATAAAAGAAGGCAATTATAAAAAAAAAAAATATATGCCAGTGGTAAATATTCTTCCCGTCAAACTTAAGATTGTACAAGTACCATCTTAATCATCTATCAGTTAACATCTAAATATCAACTAGGTAGAAAATGAAAACATTTGTGCTCTCATACAGAGATCTGATCCATTACAGAAACAATATCATCTTGTAAAAAATAATATATATATATAAATTTTTGTTTGGCTTATTTCATTTACTAAGGATGTAAAGTAAATCTTTACCAGCAAGTAAGAACCAATCATCAGGGATACCCAAGCAAAACATTTAGTCAGAAGAGGAAATAGTACTTTGGGCATCTTAGCAGCTATTCAGGGATAACTCAGTGTTAAGCTCTTCTCCTGGCTAGCTCTGAAAACTCCCTATGTCCAAATTCCTGCTGATGAGACTAACTTTGAACAAGACCACATTCATGTACAAATGCTAACTATACCGCTTCACCTAAAGTATCAGAAGACACCTCTGTACAGGAAGGAAGATTTGCAGACATTTATTATGATCTCGTATATAAGCTGAGGAGAGTTTCTGTCCATCACATCAGAACAATTTGGAGATGAAGCTCCCTTCTCAAAAGCATGCAGTCTTTTTTTCAGACTTGCCTTGAAGAAATTTACACAGCTGGACACAAGCTACCATTCTTCTCAAGAGTGTGTGCTCCTGGTTAACAGTTGTCTCTGATCTTTCAGAAGATGCAAGGGATTTTAAACCACACTGCAATATATTGGAAGACTGTGGTTGCATCAAGAGCTGTTCCAGCAGAAAGGTGAACTGGCTGCTACTTTGCCAAAAAGATCAGATTCTTAACAGCTTCCCCAGAATTGCAGGGCTCAAAGAATTTTAAAAGGGTTGAAAGATGTTAGTTAGTGGACAGATCTAAAGCTGTTCATTGAAATGAAAGTGACACGATGATGCACATATTTCTAAATGCTAATTAGTTTCTGTGAGATGACAGGCAAAGCTCAGAAGCTTGATTTTTAAATACCCTGAGCTCCAACAACTGAAAAAAACCCCAATCAGGTGTCTGAGATTTAGGACTGCTGAAATACCATTATAATTTCATCTGTTACAGGTAGTTAAATTAGTTAAAGTTGTGGTAAGTAAGCCTGATATCATTGGCCCTGTATGCAGATGAAGATCCCATCCCACACTGTTCGTTCCACATTCAGAATCCAACACTAACCACCCCAGGTAGACAACTCCACTCACAGGTTTTGGCACCTATTATTCACCCATTCTTTTGATTCTTGTGAGCTTAATTTGATTGCCTTTCAGTGTGTGGGCTGAAGCCCATCTATTATCTACTTTTCCTCCTTGTCTCCAACTGCTTTCCACATGAGCAGTTTTGATAGTAGAAGTGATAAATGTCACTGGAACTTGAGAAACCTGAACTGACAGCAAGCACTCCATGCTTTATGTATCATCCCAGGGTCTGCTTTTTACAGATCAGTGAGAAAGCAACAATCCCAGAAAACCTAGACGTATTTGACCTACCACTGTCCTTTAAAATACAGATATTAATCAGCAAGTCAGGAAAAAAATGAGACCTGCAAAGTAATGACTTATGTCCATGTGTATGTCCAGTTTTCAACTTTTTACAGGTTCTTTTATGACTGACTAGAACCATTATACACACTAAACATTTTTCAATGCATAAGCATGCTCAAGGTTTCTTTGAATGTGGGCTATAAAGGGTAGAAAAGGAAGACTATTTTTTGCAGCAGAGTAGACACATGCCTTAAAACAAAACACACACACATACACAGGGGCATATTCACATTTCCACAGTTTCTGGTTGAAGTAATTCTGCACAGCTTTATAACACCACTAGAGATCAGCTCGATCAATTTGTCTACACGTAAAATAACCAAGCAAGTATTTTTTTTTACATAACTAGAATTCCAGAAAAAAAAAAAGCAGCATGTACATGAATGTATAAGATTATATTCATCTAAGAGATACTGTAACTCTTGTTTTGGACCACAGTGGTTGGGAGGAGAGGGAAAGGAGAGCCTGAGACTCTATTCTCCATTGATTCATTTTCTAAGTAAAAAACCCTCTAAACAGAGCTCCAGCTTCCATAAAAATAGCAGCATGAAATTCAGAGATGGTTGTGAAAAAACTGTAAATTAGAAGCTGGAGTTATATTAAAAAAGGGGGGGGAAAAACCCCAAAGCAAACAAAACCAGATGTATGAAATACCCCTACTCCTGCACCTTTCATTTGTGTATTGAATGTGGTGAAGTTCCATAAAACAATTACAAGGCAAAGATAAAGGCTTGCCTTCAACAGAAGTTCAACAAGCAGTGCTTGTGGGTGTAATTTGGCCAACAGCTGTTATAAAGCAGTGACAGAGTTCTCATGTGAAGCAACTGCTGTAATTAATGGCTATGCTCATTAAATCTGTATTTCAGAAGAATCCTGTTCTCTCCCCTCAAGAACAGACATACTGTAACATTAAGTGTTACTACTGAAACAGTTGTGCAGCCGCAATGATTTTTGTGCTCTTTCCCCTTCCCCTCTAAACAGATCAAGTGTTTTGCTGAGATCATATTCACCTTCAAGTTTTTAAGTTTTCAAAGCAAGAAAAGCCTACAGAAACAAAGCGTAAGAAAGTTATTTTCTACTGAAAGTCAAATAAAAATAAAAATTGAAATTGCAGACTAAAGATGAAAAATTAGTATTGGAAGCATTGGTAGTCTCTGCATTTACACACTTGTGTTACATCCAAGGATAAAAAGTAGTTTGAAAGTGCTCTTTCAGAGCAGATCTTGCATACTGTAAGGTAAAGTAAATCCCTCTAGAACAACTGCATTTTCAAAGTTTATAATATTTTGTTTTCGTGGTGGACAATAACTATAAATTAACTCAGAATGCTCAGAAAAGGGACACTGCCTGCCTTCCAGGCTCAGAGGCAACAGTCACTGTTGAAATACTGTTGAAAAACTGTTGAAAAATTGCTGATGGAGGTATTTCTGCCAACATGCATGGCAAAATCCCATCCATTCTTCTTGCAAACAGATGCAGGGTGGGGTTTTTGTTATTGTTGTTGGTTTTTAAGATTTAGGGATTAAATGAACGAACGGGGGAGTTTATATATTCACTTGCCAAAAACTCAGTGAGATTTTGTGCTCTTCTGTGAGTCAATAAATTTCAGAGACTTTTTTGAAAACCTCCTTTCTGTTTCTTACAAAAGGAGGCTGTGGAATCCAGTATGTACTACTGCTCCATTTTTCATTTTCCAAACTGTGTCACTCATCTACTGTTTGACAGTACTCAGAGTTAAAATTTCTAGAACATGTATGTATGTCTATAATCCGGATTGAAAATCCTAATACAAACCATGCACTTGAACTTTCCTAACTTCATAATACTTTTTCCATCTTACTTGTCTGAAGTTTCCCCTACATTAATACTTGTATATATATATTTTAAATAATATATACATCTGTTTATGCTCTGAATAGACACTGACAATAATTTTGGGTATGAAAATGGCATTAAAAGCACCTATTTCAATGACGAGCCCACATATGCTAAACCACCAATTATTTAGATTTTAAAAGAAAACACACCTCCCCCCAGCATTCTTTTCCCTATCAAAGTTATTGTGCAGAGTTGTATCCTTTTAAACATTGGAACAAGCTGGCAATCTGCTATAGCACAATCACATTTGAGCACTAAAACAATTGAAAAGGATTACTCTATTCTGGATGCATCAATCTGTACCAAACATCTGAAAACCTTAGTCACAAAACTGCACTGCAAACAGAATATATGCAGATTTGCAAAAACAATTAAAAAAACTATTTCAAAGCTGCATCCATGAATAGTACTGAGGGGAGAATCATCCTATGTCTTGAAGCATGGAGCAGCCTAGGCTGCAACTACTAAATGGCTGCTTCTGTTCAAGTCACTATAAACCAGAGCACAGAGAGAGAGATTTACAAGTGGAATATGAGTAAGTTTCAGGGCAAGCCTGAAGACCCTTTTTAAAACATTAACATCCATATTTACTGTCTGTTTAATCCACCTGATTGCATCTGTCCATTCCTATTTTCTGTATTTAAAAACATTATTTGCCACTGTTTTTTCCTTCACTATGATGATGCACAGCACCCACACTATACAAATAAAAACCTAAAACTCTCTCTTACAAACTCGGGGTGCAGCATAAGTTTGCAAATTCTGCCAACTCTAGCTTTTGTTAGAAAATGCAGTTTCTCTCTATCCTTTCTCACGCTTACAGTCGGTACCTGCAGTTCTGTTCAAAACACAGCAGGGGAGAGTCATCTTAGCTAACGTTAGAAGCCTAGGTCAGCTAAAAAACATTGGCAAAACTGTAGTTAATTCATCTTAGGCTCCCTATAAAACCACTGAGGAACATACGCAATTTAAGGACAACATTCATCCGACCTACTTTAAATAGCAAGAGATGAGTCACAATAACAATACCCCCCCCCTTATTCCTCTTACTGCCTAAAAGTGAGTCAAGGTGAAGCTGTCCACACCAAGTGATCTCAAGTTAGATAAGACTCATCTGCCTAAAGTCACAAAAAATATTTTTTCTAGATCTATAAACTGTCCAGTTTGGCTGACCATTCTGACTTAAGTCAACTGGTCTCTCTGTTGCTTCCCTGGTTTTACAAGTCACTGTGAAATGTCACTTAGAATCACAGAAGTAACAGAGAAGCACTGAAAAACAACCTCCAGTTTAATCTTGGCAGCTAAGTAACAATAGAAAGAAGTAGGAGAGCTGTCTTTTCACCAGGAGTAACAGCAGCAAGAGCTCCAAGATCACTTGTTTCAGCTGAGTCCAAGGGGATCTGGAACAGATCCCTCTGTTCTTTTTCTTTCACCTTTGAGTAGGAAGAGTCTGTGCTGCTTCCTTCAGACTTTGTATTGAAAGGGTAGGGCCACTGAGTGTGTGTACACTCACTTGAGGGACTCAATAGCACATAGCATTGTTGAAGCCTGCCTACAGGAGAAAAAGCCTCCAAAAAATATTACACCTATAAAAGCAAGAACACACACAATTAAAGTCAACAATAGAAAGATCCTTAAAAAACATAAGCTTAGAGTTCTTCCATACTACTCTAGAAGCGTGAAAAGTACTTCCAAAAATCTTCAACTTCCTTATCCTCTTCTGTCTCTCCCTTTCTCAACATTTTCCTGTTTGCTTAATGATAGACATGACTGCAAGCCAGGTTGACACCATCACCGACACCCACGTTCCCAAGTATCACCATGTGCAGTGTTTAAAAAAAATATCATTGAGATATTGTTGATCTCCTCCCTCCTACTCATTTTCTCCCTGCTCACTCACTCACTCTCAGAGCTAACCATACAAGAAATGATGCCCTTCTGTTAGAAACACCTCCCCCTCCTCTCAACATTAACAGAACTCAACAACAATACTTATCTTCTAGGATGTAGGAGACTCAGTAATCATAGGAGTTAAAAGAATATTACTGACATTTCACAATCTTCCTTTTGGCGACACATTCCCCTGACATATCATCCTTATTTTCAGGTAATGGACAGAGGTAGATGAACACTGTGGATGATTTGCTCTACCAATTCTTAAGCTCCTAAAATGATTAAGTTCATAAAATACCATAGCAGGTGGAGTGATGGAGCAGCTAAAAGCTTTTTTGCTTGGTTTCTACTATGCTGCTCCATATTTTGGCAATTCTGTACCGGAATAAGAGTTTCACATAGGTGTTAATCAGTTTAATGTGTTCATCTAGGTCAAGATAAAAGATCAAAGCCTATTTCTTGTGACAGGTAAGAAATCTCTTTTTCTTATTTTCCCTTTTGAGAGAAGCATTCTGAAGGCCTCTAGCTCTCCTTACTTGACTCAACAGGAATCAGGACAAAGCAGTGAAGGCAAAGATGTGTAAATCCTATTGACAGAGCAATATCCACCTTCTCTCCTCTGAAGAGGAAAGAATATGTCTACCCTTAAAAAAAAACTTCATTTGGCAAACATTGTCCCAGTTTTTGAGAAGAGTAAGAAGGAAGACCCTGGTAATTATAGGCCTGACAGTTTCCCTTCAGCACCTGGTAAAATTATGGAGAAGGTTATTCTGGGAGTTATTGAAAAACACTAGAGAGACAACAACAGTCACTGGTCACAGCCAGAACAGGATCATGAGGGGAAAGTCCTGCTTAACCAACTCAATCTCCTTTTATGAAACGGTCATCCTTCTAGTTGACCAAGGGAAGACATCAGATGTGGGACCTTTTTTATCACAGAAAAGCTTTTGATACTGTCTCTCACAGTATCTTGCTGTGTAAAAGCTGTCCAGCACACAGGTAAGTTCATAACACATTGGTCAAGCAACTGGCTGTTGGGACAGGCTCAAAGGGGTATAGTAAATGGAGTTACATCAGGCTGACAGACAGTCACCAGCAGGGTTCCCCAGGGCTCAGTTTTATGACCAGTGCTCTTTATAAATGATCTGAACTCAGGAATTGAGTGTAGTATCATCAACAAGGCTACTTAATGTAAACTAGGAGGAGCTGTGAACTCCCTCAAAGGTAGAGAGGCCTTACAGATATATCTGGATAGACTAGAGAGCTGGGCAATGGTCAACCGTATGAAATTTAGCAAGAGCAAATGCTGGATTCTCCATCTGAGTTGAACTAATCCTGGTTATACATACAAACTGGGGGATGAGAGGTTGGAGAGCAGTCCCATGGAAACAGATCTGGGGGTTTGAATTGAGGGCAAGATGAGTATGAGTCACCAGTGTGCCTGGGCAGCCAAAAGGGCCAATTCTCTCCTGGGGTGCCTCAAGCACAGCACAGCTGGCTGGTCAAAGGAGAGGACTGTCCCACTCCATACTGCATAGGTGCAGCTTTGAGTGCTTCAGTAGAAGTTGGACATCAGACTATTAGTGGTTTGTTTAGCTTGGAGAATAGAAGGCTAAAGGTAACCTCATCACAGTCTACAACTTTCTCAAGGGGGGCAGTGGAGGGAGAGGTGCTAATTCCCTCTCTCAGGTGACCAGCGACAGGAATGAGGAAACAGAATGAAGCTGCATCAGGAGAAATTCAGACTGGACACTAGGAAATGGTTCTTCACTGAGAGGGTGGTCAGTCACTGCAACAGGCTGCCCAGAGAAGTGACCATGCTGCCAAGACTGTCAAAGTTCAAGGAGCATATGGATGACACTCTTAGCCATATGACTTTGTTTTAGGTTGCCCTGCAAGGAGCAGGGAGT
Source organism: Chloroceryle amazona (assembly GCA_027560015.1). NCBI lineage: Eukaryota > Metazoa > Chordata > Aves > Coraciiformes > Cerylidae > Chloroceryle > Chloroceryle amazona. The sequence goes on along the minus strand of JANHFX010019048.1, from coordinate 3,465 downwards.
TGGACTTGATGATTCTTATGGGTCTCTTCCAGCTTGGGATATTCTATGGTGTCTCCTTCCCTTTTAAAACTCTGTAGAATTAAGGCTTAGCAATAACAGCAAAGGCATGTGTGGCATCTATTAGGCAACAACAGATGTTTCCTTATGAATTCTGCAGGTGCTGCCTCCTCCCACCCCTATTTCTATAATGATTGTAACTACTCTTGCCCCATGTACACTGGAAAAGTTTTATGTTAAAAGAGACCAAATAGGACACAACAACATACATATTGTTTCTGGGCAGGAGGACACACTTAAAGGTGTTTTCTAGTAAAAGTCTTCATCTTTCTTCCCATACTCAGCCATATTTTCCATAGATAAAAAAAGACACCACAAGCTGCAAATCGACTATTTCCCAAAATACACACAAAGAGCATGGTCAAGTAAATGTGATCTTTAAGTATAAAGTTTGACTCAAGATATATGCTAAAATTTGTGACCTCCTGTTCTAAAGATTTTTTTTTTAGCTGCTCTGGAGTGAGTAAACAGCATCCTGAGTGTTTCTTTGATGATAAACTAACTTAACCTAGCTGTATAAAGGAAACACATAACCATTTGAAAAACCACTGTTAGTTTTATCAGAACTTCTCACTTTTATATAAAAGATACTTAGCTGCTTCCATTACCCTTCCTTTATGTACTAATATTTTTCTTGAATGAATTTTGCTAAGTACTGTAAGTTACAGAAAAGTTAATAACGATACAAAGCTAATCAATGAAAAAATATTCCTGTGATACTGTACCTTATTGAGTTTGCCAAGAGAAGATATAAGATCTGCCCATTCACTTGAGGATTCAAAGTTTCTCAATGCTTTCTCAATTGCTGAAGAATAATTTCTGTATCTGTAATCACCAAGTAACTCCTGCTCTTCTGGATCCATCTTTGGTTCTCATACCAGGGTGAAATTTCCTGGTAAACTAAAAGCATGCACACAGGTAGAAAAAGATTTAAGTTACATTTAAGTTACAGCAACCCTGGAGTATGGTAACACTGATGGATCACGAACAGGTCACTTGATCAAGTTTCAACACAAAGTTAAAATTAAATTAACAGGCATGACTCCAGTTTCCCACTGCCTGTTTTAGAAGTTTTGCAGTCACATCTTCCTATTTATGAAACATGTTTTTTTCTTCCACACATCTTGTCGTATAAAGTATCACTATAAACAGTCAAAACACTGACAAGGAGTTACAGAGAAGTAAATAGTTTTCATAACTTATTATCTGTGCAGCATTTTGAAAGGTTACTTCTAGTAGTGGAATGTGAAACATTTCATATCAAAATGTAACTTTACAGAGGAAGCTTGTTAAAGGGCCTCTCAGCCCACAGCAGCAGGAGCTCTCAGAACTCTGTATCTCAGCTTATCAGCAGCAGACACTGAAGTACCAAACTAAGGTGCTGTCCCAAAGCATCAAGGCATGCATTCTAATCTTCCTTTACTTCATCAAAAGGTATCTGCATGTTTTTACAGAGGAAAAAAATAAATAATCTAGACCTGTTTTTCTCATATTCTGCAATGCATTTATATTAAAAAAAAAAAACAAACAACCCCCCCCCCCAAAAAAAAAAAAAAAAAACCCAAAAACAACCCCAAACCACCTATTTTAGAATAGGAAAGAATCTTGCTTGGATTTTACATACTGAAAAATCATACCTTCACTCCCATGCTAGCTATGACATCAGTTCTGTTAGCTAACATAAATATATTCTTCTGGAGATACACTTAGGTTTAGTAATGCTAGGTTTAGGTCAATCTGTGCTACATCACTAATACAGAAAAGAAAGCACAGTCCTATAACAAAATATTTTATAATGTTTTTGAAAGCATTCAGTTTCCTAGTTAGAACACCAAACTAAACTTATAAGTAGTCCTCCATATTCTTTTAAAGCAGGTCAACTCACAGCATAAAAAAAAAAAACAAAAAACAAAACAAACCAAAAAAACACAACAAAACTTGTGCATTGTCTGTTAACTTTAATAAACAACAACTACATCAATTTAAGACTTTTGGTAGTGAGCCCTCAAGAAAGGAAAAATACTGGATGCATCCAAAAAAAGAGAAAGGATTTTTAATGGAGGTTTAAGACACATTTGCACTCTCCTGATGGTAGGATGCAGCCATTGCCAATAAAAATAAAGCATTCTCACACAATGTCATCCGGGTCACGTTCGGCTGGCTGGTTTTGTATGTTTGTTTTGCTACAATAAAGAAAGGTTTAATTTTCTGATTTCACCAGGATGCATGCAGTGCTTCTCACAGAGATAAAAAAAAAAGCCCCACTGCTTTGCAGAGTATAGCATTCATCTAGGATTCAGCTACCCTTGCTCCAACAAGGATTTTTAAAAAAAAAAAAAGTCAACCGTCTCATTAAAACCTAACAAAGTGGCAAACTTGTGGCATACTGTACAGCAAAAACTACAAGTAATCTGATATAGACACTGCCCCAAAAGAAGTAGGGCAAGAAATTTTCCATCATCTCATGAAAGTACGTTAATCATTGGACTATAGGATTGTATTCATACTCTCTAGAACAAAGCATGAGCTAGGAAGTGTCCTAGCAGCTCTCTGCCAAGTCAAGAGTGCTGCCACTTCCATCAATAAAGAGATTTGTCTGGATCATTTAGAATCAGGCAGCTGTTTTGCTGACAGAACACAACACATTTCTTCATTTGTGAATGTAATATACCTTCATGGATCCACTTAGAGAACAGGAATCAATCCAATTACCAACAGACTTCCAGGTGTTCTAAATATTCTATGAAAATTATGTCTTAAAGCATTAAAACCTGGTCTATTTAACTAAAATCTAATTAGGTTCCAAGGGTAAAATAGGACATATTACTCAAGAACAAAAAAAAACAAACAACAAAATCACAAAACTTCAACTGGGGGAAAAAAATTGTCTTATTCAGTTCTTAGGACACTTTCTTTGTACTTTGCTGTGAGAAGACAGGTGAATAGTGTATTCCCACCCAGAGAAGCAGTGATGGACTTAATGATTTAGCGTGCATTGATGTTCACGTACTCACACTGTTAGATGTCAGCAAGGTTTGAAACAATCCAATAATCTAAATATGGCAAATAGATCGGGTTTGTGCTCGTGCAGAAAGGCAATAAGATTAAAAAACAAATCAAAACAAAACACCAAACAACACAAAACAAACACAACCTCAAAAAACACAAAACAAAAGCCACCTGCCAGTCACCTTCAGGCACATCTTCCAAATGCCGGGTCACGAACTTCCTTACTTAATGGAGACGTCAATAGTTACTCATCAACTTTCAGCATTGTCTGAAGACTGGTTAACGAGGCGGGCGCGCTGCCACTGATCCCAGGGGACGAAACGCTGCCTCCCTACCCCCCAACTAACCCACAACCTCAAACTACAATGACACCAACATCCTAATCTATCCTCATGTGAC
>JANHFX010019047.1:37715-48716 GCA_027560015.1 Chloroceryle amazona | reverse complement strand
AATGTTAGTAGATAACTGAACAAAATGCATTCTTAGTAATTTTCCCTGCTATCCCCCCAATCTGTTTAACATCTCAGCATAATTAATGCCATCTGTTTATTCAGTAACTGGAATCAGTATGGTTATTGACTTAACAATATCTTTGCGAAAGGCATTGCTGCAATAATAAATACTCATATTATTTATTTTATTAAAGTACGTTTATATTATCCACTGTAAAATCTAATTAACAATTAAGATCTAAATAAGCAACCCCTTAAGTTAGGGCCTTATTGAGTAAAATGTTATGGAAACACATCATGAATGATAATTCTTATCTAAGTACCTGAGCTGCTACAATAAGAAGCAAAAGGTTAAAATTCGCCAGGAGTAGAGTGTAATCCTGATAGGATGGTTTACAGGAGCCCCATGGTAGGCAGATGTCACTGATGAAACAAAACAACTGGGGCTGTGAGCACAGCTCCCTGCCCTCCCAGGCCCTAGCCAGAGACCTTCAAGAATGAATTAAAGTAGGAAAGTGTTGGCTATGTCCATTTACTCTTCTATATGTGGGGAGACTCAGAGATTAACTCGTTTGCCTCCAGTCATAGGTGTATGTATTGTGGCTGACTCTCTGAGGTGTCTTTTTCAGTGTACTTAATGTGCAAGTGATGATGTACAGATGTAGCCCAAATGTGTAACCTGAAAACTAAAAAGTAAAGGAGAGAATTTATTCTGTTGATACATAAAACAGACATTTGCAAAATTTTTAATCCACTAGGTTTGGGATCTGCAATGATCTTTTTGTATGGTCCTGAATAAACGTGTCTTTCCATCTCTTCTATAGATACGGGGTGTCATTGCACCAGTGATTCATATGAGTATACAGGATGAGGAAGGAAAAAAAGCGCACTATCTGTTAAAAATATTTTAAAAAACAAAACCACCAAACCCCAAACCCCCAACTAAAACCATTTTCATCCTTTTCATTTTTGTTGTTGTTTTCACTGAAGACTCACAGAGCTCCATTGACTTAGTATCATTATATCTGTCCAGTTTAGAAATGGAAGCCATTCCTCAGCCTAGATTTAGTTGCCTGCCTCACTTATTTATTTTGAAGTGATGAGAAAAGAGGGCTGTTGCTGCCTTGGTGGCCAGGAGTAACAGCTGGTATTTTCTCCTTTTGAAAGGATTGCCAAGGACAGAAATACATGGAGCACTAGTGGCGCAAAAGACTCAGAAATCTGTCTGAGCATCTGTCACTGCGATGAACATAGTACAAATATGCAAAACGTTGACTTTGAGTTGCCAAATTCTTCAGTGGTTTTGGCACCTCTGAGCTGTAAAGCTGGATGTTCTGTGGATGGTGAGAGTAATAACAATGTCAGACACCTCTCTGCAGCAAGTAGGAAGATACAAGGTCTTTTATTATATGTTTACTGAGATGCTGCCAATGGCATGGCAGAGTCTAGACAGTCATCAGTATGCTTTGGTGACTTCATATATGGATTGTTATTTAATTTAATTTAGTTTCACAGTCAAACAAGTATAAAGCAACCAGTTAACATTTTTCACAGTAGGGTGTCAAGAAAGAGAGGTGCTAAGGAGCACGTTTTCAGCTCCAGAAAGAGACAAAGAACTCAGATGAGAGATTTAGGAAAAGAGGATGGGAAAGAGAAGAAAATCTGGGGTTTGCACAGTTCTCGTATGTTTTTATATGAAATGTTACTATTTGGAAACGTGATGCTCTAGAAATAAGAATTCTTTCTTTCTTATTTAAATTTCATTTGAGTACAGATTTTGTAATGGAAATACCTTGCAAAATCATAACACCTAAATTTTTGCCATTATCCTTAATGGGATTATGTTCCCTCAAGTGCATTATGGTCAACTCATTCAGTTTGAAGAATCCATTTTAGAGTCAGAAGGTATTAATTCTGCCTTGTCTCTATCTCACATCCTAAAATGCAAGGGACAATTTAATTAGATTGTTTTGAAATGGTCTTAATCTTGTTGGGACTAGAACAATCATTTCAATATCCTGGTAATAGAGTAGCTAATGCATGGTCCAAATGGACTTTGCTATGGGATGTGAGATAAAGATGGCTACTTTTTTTTTTTAAGTCAGTGTCACTATTCACCAATTAATATTTGAACTTCAACAACAGGTGGTCTATGTCAGAAAGCTGTGCACCTTTTTTTTTTGACTGCTGTATTACAGTTTTACTTACAGGCATTCAAAAGGAAGAAAATTGTCTAGGAAACACATCCTTTTGAAAATAGTTGTTGTACAAAGTACAATTTATGATTACTAGACACCTAATCACAATGAGACACAAAACAAAATAGAAAACAAATCCATTAAAGTAAGAATCCAGAAGAAAAACCCAATCTAAAGAGGTTTCCTTGTTATTTGTTTTAATATAACTAATTAAAAATAACCGTGTGTCACAGTTTAGGGTCAGGGTAGGCCCTTAGACCTGTAACAGACACTGTCTGTTAACCCCTTTCCCTCCCCAAAGATGAGAAAGGGAGAGTCCCATACTGGGCCCAGCAGCAGCTGGGAGCTGTGTTCAGGAGCTGGATTCTGGAACTGGATTCAGCTACACACAGATTGGGATGCTCCTTGGAAGAAACCGGAAGAGGACCTGAGCCAAGATGAGGAAAGCCATCTAAGTGGTCCAAGAGGGCAAAGAGAGAGGACTGAGACCCCTGTGATCCTTCAACTTTGTACCTAATATGACATCTGTGGCATGGGGTCCCTCATTGGTTAGTTTGGGGTCACCTGTCCTGTCTGCTCCTCACTGCAGGTGAGGCCTTTTATTTTCTGTGCCCGCAATATGGTGCACAAGATCCATCAGTGGCCTTGGTCTGCACACCAATCCTTGGTACTAACCCTGGGGTGTTACCACTGCTGGAAGCAGACACTGCCTGTGAAAATAGGCTGCCAGCCCCAGAAAGTGCAGCCAGACAGAAAAACCCAGCCAAGAGGGCAACCGTGTAAACAGGCACTATATTCTAGCAAATAATTATATAAAATAATATTCCCTACTCCATATTGTTCTGATGACAGGAATGAACAATACCACCAGCATCAAAAAGTGAGATATACACTGAAGGAATATCAAGAAGGAACAATAAAGTGAACATGATATTGCAAGAGAAACTATCTAATGGTCCAGGATTGGCACCATTGTCTGGGCAATGTACAGCAACAGAAAAACAAATAAACAAAATGTAATGATGCATAAGGAACAGGGTGGGGAAAACAGCAGAAAATATAATGTCACAATATAAATCAGTGACTTTCCCTCATTTGGAATATCATTCTGTATATTACAGCTCTGAAAAGATACATCAGAATAGTGTAAGCCATCCAGAGGAAGATGATTAGAATGACTTAATATACAAAACCTCTTTTCTGAAGAGAGATTGAAAAGATATGGCTGGTTTATTTTAAAGAGAACATAAAGAGAGACACAATAAAAGTATATTCCAGTAATTTGCATAAGAACTACAGTACAGAGGATCAAACAAATTCATATCGGTTATCATCTCTTTTCCAATTTTCCATTTCAGGGAAGAAGCATCACCAATACCAGATACAATACAAAAGTCACATTCTTTATATTTCAAAAGAAAACTTACTATAAAGACAAATAATTTTCTGATGCTTTAGCAGGAACATAGAAAAGTATTTTCATAGTTTTTCATAGAAAAGTATGAAGTTGGTTTTGTGCTTTTATGGTACAAAGGCTTGGCAGTGGAAACTGCCCCAAAATAATTGTCAGAATTACAGAGCCTCACAGCCAATACACCAGATGCAAGAACAAATGCCAATATGTGTCAGTGAGGATGAGGTACAAACTGATGAATGATGAACATGTCATATGATCAATGGTTTTGATTTTCCAATGAATTTTGCTGTAATCATGGGCAAGTAAGCTACTGCAATGTTTTTGAAGCTGCTCTGATATTTAATGTTACAGAATCACAGAATCACAGAATTTCTGAGGCTGGAATAGACCTCCAAGATCATCAAGTCCAGCCTATGACCCAAACCCATGACATAAGCTAGACCATGACACTGAGCGCCACATCCAATCTTTCCTTAAACACCTCCAGGGATGTCAACTTCACCACCTGCCTGGGCAGTCTTAAGGTACAAAAATTTAGACATTACTATTGTAAACTGTTTGTGCTACTATATCTTTATCATTTAAATTGAAATAAAATCTTTCCAACAGGGCTGTTTTGAGGTTTACATTTACAAAATGTTCTGTGATACTTGAACAGAAGTGGTGTGCAAAATTAAAAAGTCCTAATAGGATTTTTGCAAACACACATGGAAAAGGTACAGTTTCATCTGGTTTCTAAAATTTTAGCAGGTTTGGCTGTCCCTAGAAGTGTCCATAAAAAATTCAGTATTCACAGCCTTTCATCAAAATGAGCAATATATAACTCCATGTAGATTTTCCATCTCTTTCAATAACACGCACATGATGCATTAGTGTAATGAGAATTAAGCTTTTCTCACAGCCAGACTCTACGTCTTCTTGTCTACTTCCCATTTTTGAGAGACATTTTCAGTTTACAATTCATTACAAATGTTACAACAAATTGCTGTGCTGAAAAGCAAGAACAATCATTAAAAACAAATTTGTCCTTAAAAGAGAATGGTCTATATTACCTATTTTGAGGACATAATTTGTTTTTAATGTGCACTTTAAAGAGTGAGAGTTGTTATGTTTTTGTAAGTATAAGTGTATGACTTCTTCTTCACATTGGTAATGACGTTACCAGATTTAAATTAAAATTTAATTTTCATGTCCTTGGTATAATGAGTCTTGCATAAATTTAAGCTCTCTTTATGTAAACAAACTACTGTAAAGAAATGAAGTGTTTGTCTTTAGCCACTTATAAAAGATAACTACCAGGCCATTGGCCTATGAGAAATTAAGTCTTTAGCTTCCTGTTTAATGTACTATATATTCTTCTTCCCCTGCCCTGCTTTTCTTCTTGGAATATTTTAATTTTTATATGCTATTATATTTGGACAAAGTCTACCCATTTCTAGAATGGAAAAACATGGTTGACTACCATACCTGATGGCTGTTAACTACTTCCAAGAACGTCTCCTGTACCTATAAATTAGAAAATTTACTAAGATAAATTAAGGATTTAGAGATTTTTCACCTAGTGTCCAGATAATAAGAACAATGATAATATTTGGAACATGGCAAATGTTGCTCAAAGTGGTAAGTGGCATATATGATGGAAATATATCTTAAGAGGATAATAAATATAGAGGGAGTGAAGAAAGTGCTCCCATTGAAAAAAAGAGTTATGTTTACTTTAAGTGTGATGTCTCTTAGTTATGTTACACACACAAGGTATCAGGGACCTCTGTTCTCCAACCAAAACCTAGAAGAAAGATTTACTAAAACAACTTACAGAATTACCTTATATACATCTGAAAAATAATTTTGAGAGTTTAAGTTTTAACAAACACATATATGATGAGCAGGTATGATGAATACACCAGTTAAGTGATAAATGTCCACTTGAATTTCTGAGAAAGGGCACACTGGGGATGATTTTTTAAATACTCTCAGAAATTCATTAGACCTACAAAAATGTGGAAATTCAACAGGCAACATAAAAGCCCTTGTCTGTCTGCGATTTCTGTGGCCTTAAAATCAGTTTCATTTATTCCTTAGAGGATTGTTATTGTTCTGAATTATAGTAAATCATATTATAGACAACACACATTTTACATGGAAATTAACATTGAATGCCATAGGCAGGCCAAGAAAGAAAGAAAAGACATCTAATAAGTAAACACAGGGGAATCACACTAAAATATCCAAGACATAACACTCTGGCTTAAGAGATTCAAATAAAAACAAATATTTTATAATGGACAATTGTCTCAGAATATAAAGTGAATGGAAATGAATATTCTGTGACATTCATGGTAGAAGCTATGGAATTTCTATCCAATGCCATAGGAAAGCAAGAATTCCTTAAGTTGAAAAAAATATTCTTCAAAGATTGTCCAAACATCGGATGAGAATTCTGCTAAATAAGCACAGAATATGGTAAAATGTGGAGTAGATTTTGGTTTGTTTTTTTTTTTTTTTTGTTTTTGTTTTGCTTTTGTTCTTTTGCAGTGTTGAAGGATAACAGCTTTGATTATGTATCAGGAAAAGGGGAGGAAGGGAAGCCCTCATAAACCCTACTAACAATAATTATTCAACACATGGTCACATTTGTTGGAATCATCATATCCTTTGCTTATAGGCCATGCAGTGTCTTATGCCATGACCCTATTTCTGGAACATAAAGATCAGAAATACCTTGTCTGATTTTTAATCTTTTTGAACAATATTATGTAATTTGACACAATTACTAAAATAGGTGGTGAATGCACTCTTTACTTAAATATGTTAAGTAGACTGAATTATCATAATGGCATTAACGTTGTCTTTTGGAAATATAAAATGCTGTTGGAAAAGTCCTGTTTTAGTGAGCTACTTGGTATTCAGGCTTCTAATGTAGTCAATTTAAGTAGAATATGATACTTTGTTGGCAAAAAGCTAGAATATTACCACCTTAGCATTCTTCTTGCTTTCTGTAAGATGATTACAGGTCACATCTTTATTTGCACTGGTGATGGTTTGAATTCTAATAGTTTTATATTTGGCAGGAAAAAATGATTATGCAAGGGACTACAGATACAGAAATTTGAACTCAATTTATCTTTTTTTCTACTACATAGTGTAGGTAGTCATTGAATGAGTGATTTTAAAAATTTTTTTTATTCCACGCACATCTTTTTTTTATGTCTTTCTGACAAAAATCTGGTGTTTCATACAATCTAAACTGAAGAGCTATGATGTGACTGTCATATCATTTACTAAGCAGTCATGGGAGATAAGTTCATTAAATCATAAGAAGTTATTCCTGAATGTTTGCAGGGATGAAATAGGCTTTCCCATACATTGTGGGATTTCTTTCAACAAAAAAATCATAAGTATTCAGATTATCCACAGTGCTGTACAAGATCCATGATTGCTTCTTGCTACATCTGATAACAATGATTTCCAGCACTGGAAAAGGAAGCAAATTTTTCTTCTTCTTTGTATTTTTTCCCCAGTGTGCTTCCCCTATTCATTTCAATACTATTCATGGTATTGAAAGTCTTTATTTATATGAAAGTCTAAACATATATCTAGAAGGTGAACCCCCCCTTGCCTCATGCCCATAAAAGAGAGTGAGAGCATAGGGCCATTAACTTAGCAGTGACACTATTCTGGAGCAATGAGCAAAGTCTTTCTAGAATGCTATCTGCACTGAGGGTTTGACAGCTAAGACTGCATATCCTCTATGCAACCACTAATGGTTTGCTGCAATCAGTTGTTCTCCATTCTTATCCTCATAATTTTTTTTCAGAAATACTTTGGAAGGAAGCTTAAGTGCACTAATGGAAGTTTTCTATTTCAGGAAAAGTCTAAAGAAAAATGGAATATCTACTTTAAGATGTGTTCTCATTAAAAATGCACACATATTGTTATAAACCTGTGCTAACAATGCGTAGCCTCTCACTGTTAGATGGCTGAAAGCAACTTGAAACTTGTAATTCAAGTTTCATTTTTTTCCCACTTGTGCAGCAGATGTCTGGTCCTTTTTTATGGAGTCCACCATAACTTTTGACATAGTTAAGCAATAGCTTTTGTTCTGAGTTTCTTATCTAGTAATATATAGCAGAAAAGTGTAGATAAATAGTTGACAGAGTTAAGCTGTGTAGTTTATGCAGTTTTAGCATAGTTAAAGCATAGTCACTTAAATTTCAAAAATAAAAATGTTTTTAAAATATTTAAATGCACAACTCTGATTAAAATTACCAAAACCAATACAGACGGACAGTTCTGCATGAACAGTGTTTGTATGAAAGCAGATTTAACCCTTAAGGATTACACTGTTTGACTTCTTTAGCTTTAGTGAGTTTGGAAAGAGGGATGTAATGTTTTTCACTAAACAAAACTCTTAGTAAAGGTACTAGCTAAACTCAGTGTCTTGTACCATTTATTTTAACAACATTTATTTTTGACTTAAAAATTCAGAATTTAATAGGGAAAGAATCAATAATCCTTTTTTTTTTTTTTTTTTTTTCTAAGCTTATTCCTAAAACAGAGAAAAAACATCCTAAAATACCCAGATTTGTAGGTCTGTTACTTTAAAAGAACACCAGATAGGTAAAATGGATGAAACATGTTCAAAAGTAATAAACTTTGCAAAGATGTTACAGCAGGTGTACTACCAATAAGCTACAGCTTAAAATCTTAAAAGGTCATTTGCAATTCATATAGAAATCTATATCTGTGCTGCATGTACTTTAAAAGGTTGTGTGAAACAGAGCAGAAAAAGAAATCATTTTAATCCACTAAATATTGTTCTGATACAACCTTCTGAGACAAAAAACGTTAATTTAGTACCCGAGGCATTCATAATGTTCTGTTCTTGCAAGTATTTGCGTATTTTACATGGTTATGTGACAGTTTATTTAAAATACAGTTTGTCAACAAAAATAGCCTTTTATGGTAGAGAAAAGTCCTATAGAAAAAGCAAGTAATATGAATTTCTAATGAAAATGACCGCAGAGATATGTTCTACTATTCTATTGAAAAGGAGTGTACTTCAAGCAAACTAATATACTTCTTCAAAGAGTCAATAGATGCAAGAGTCATAAACATCTAGATAATGTGGGCAAATAATTTGGACACCCTAAACTAGAGTCATTGTAGAATTAGAGAGAGAGGCAGAAATAGAGCCTGAAGTCATGCAAGAGCTGGTCCTGTTCCCAGCATGAAACCATCTGGCTTCCAAATTGTGGTTATTGATGCATTGGCATTTGAGCTCTAAGATGCCATTCTGGCAGTGTATAATAACAGAATGGAAATCAGACTCTTTTCCATAATAAATCCTGCCTTTACTGGTATGTGAGACTGGCAGTGGTAGAGCTTTTGTACCAGCGCTCCATAATATGTCATTAAGAAACAAAATCTTAAGCAGACAGTTAAGCAACATCTTAGTAGTTTTCACCTTCTAACAGGAAATATTCTTCCCACTGCTAAATCTGCTAAACAAAGCCTAAGTTAAAAATAACACTAGAAAATTTTAAAGAATGAAAATTCGCAATTTTGGAAAGAAAAAAATGTCATATATAATTTAATATGATAATATAATTTATTTTTTTTTAATTGAATTATACTTAGCTAGTACTTGACAACCAAGACTCCTTATTTTATAGGAAGCTATTTCACAATGCAAGAAGTTTTAAGTGATCGACTAATTGGAAGAGGTTTCTGAATGTTAAGCACTATGTAAATTAAAGTCCTAGTCTGTTTAACCTGTTCTTCTAATGTAGTTTTGTGAACTGTGTCCAAAGAGTGTAGCAAAGTATGCTGAGTTACTGCAATAATATAAAGAATAAGATTTATGCCATGAGCATTCTTTTGTTCTTTCATTTCCGTTCAGTGCTTGTTACATTATCCTTAAAAGTCATTTAAAAAACCACTGTCCACACCAGTTTGTAAATTCTGTTTACAATTTTAGTTTATTCAGTGGAATTTATTTTCATATAAATTAAATTACCCTTTAAACCTAGAAATATGTAACTCTAGTTGATTTCTTATCTCACATTGTTACTGGGCGTTATAATTCTCACTTTCTTTTCCCCCACCCCAATCTGGACCAGTAAGGATCTTCTCATTTTTCTCAAGTCTGACGTTTGGCTGAGAATGCTTTCTCTCAGTTTATAAATATATATTGGTACTATATGGACTGGTGAGAGCAGATGAGTGTGGAGTCAGATAGTCCAGAACCCTTTCTGACAGATGCTTTAAAACTGGTTAAAGAGTTTCCATTAGCAGAGGTTTTACAATGCCTCCTCAGACAACACATTTCAGTTCTGCACTAGACTTTCTGTCACAACATTATTCTCCTAGTATCTTTGGTTGTAATTTACTTCCATTTCTATTTGTCTTGCCCCTGGTGAAAAAGAAAGCCATTTCCACATTTATTTTTGGTCTTTAGCAGGAAAAAATACTTATTGTTGCAGCTGTGTTTTTCAGATAGCTTTTGTTGCTTTCTCCTGCATTTCCTGCAGCTTGTACCCCAGTGGACCTATCTTTGATCACTGTGAAGCAGACATATAGCAGTGTGAAACTGCACAGCTTCAGCTCCAGTAGATATTGGCAAGTTCAGGCAAATGATTCCCAACTGAGCACAGCCTCCTCAGAAAAAAAAGCACCTAGTATTCTCTATATCTATGTGTCAGGAAATTTGTATGCCTAAATACAATGTATTGGACAGAGTCCTACCTCCATAAGCTAAATTATAAGATGTGGCATAAGACAATTCACCAGTAGTTTCACCAGTAGCAATCACATCAGCATTGGCATCAGGTATGTCAGCCCATCATTGGGTTCAACGCCCAACACTATCTTTGTTGACCAAAGGTGATCCTGAGCGTTCACATTTCATGATTGATACAAGAAAACTGTCATTTCTCATCTCACCAGTAAACTCCACTCTCTTGCAGGGAGTTCTATATACTTCATCCTGGCTTCCAGACAGTTTAACCTATTCTGCTGTCACACCTCCTTGCCAGCCATGCCAGATCACTCTTGGTCATGAATTACCACTACTGAATGGTTACAGTTTGAATTTTCCCTCCATCAGGCAAAGAATGAATCAAAATCCGCAGTGTAAGGCAGGAGGCTTTTGTGAAAAGTAAGGCTGCAATTTTGCAGAACATTTACCATTTAACAATAAATTAATGACCTCATTCTTTATAGTGTATATTTTTCAGATGCACTTCTAATACAATTATTCATGCCAGGACACACTTTACTAATGTATATTTCTGAGCATGAATAACTGGAAATATACATTAGTAAAGTGTGTCCTGGAGAGTAGCTCATCAATATTACAATCAGAGGTTGATTACACTATGTA
>JANHFX010019047.1:25411-37615 GCA_027560015.1 Chloroceryle amazona | reverse complement strand
AGCTCATCAATATTACAATCAGGGGTTGATTACACTATGTAAGATTTCCTTCCTAAGAGGGGCCCTAATATTATCACCCTAGATCTTTTTTTTTTTTTTTAAAAGGTAACTACATGAGTGGTGTGTTGTTTTGTTTTTTTTTTCTAAAATGTAAAGTATTCAGTAATTTCCAGCAGTTCAGGAAAGAATTTAGGAGATTAAGTGCTCATTTATTAAAAACAAACAAACAAACAAAACCAATCCCCCCCCCCCCATCTCTGCTGTGGTTATGAAAGAAGTAAATGTCTGATTAGTAAGCTATAAAGGCAGCTAAAGCTCCTGTTGCCTTTAATTAGAGTGGAATATTTCCTGCACCTAAATAAGTTGGACTCTAATATATGTCCAGGACAATTTACTTCATGATATCTTTAGGCAACCACAGGATATCAGAATCTTCAATCCAACTTTCTCCATCTATTCCGACCATGCTCTCTTCTATAGACTCAAGCTTTCATGTACATGACTAAATTGACAAAATTAATCATTCTGTTGTCCTTCTTACCTAATTGTCTATAAAGCCTAATACATTCTCCCATCCTGTCCATACCCGATGGTTTCTCAGGAGTTCTTTTCTCTGAATGTCTCTGTTCACATTTGAACCTATGTGTAAGGGAAACCCTATAGATTTGTACTTTTGTGACTCCAATAGAGTCATCTCTTCAGTCTTAGATGGGGAAGGACAACAAACTGGATGGTAAAGTAACTAGATTATAAAGTAGCTGAAGCTTGAATTGTACAGATATACAAAATTCATGAAAGTACAATATACTCATTACCCACCCATAATCATCAGTCACTAGAGGTTCCTTTGTGACACAAGTAACATGCAGGTCTAAAGTTTGCCCTTCTTGTTCCTGTGTCAGTGCAATGCAATACTGTGATGAGATTTATGGGAATAAATTTGCTTTTACAAATGTTCTAAATATCTTTGGCTCCATAATATTCAGAAGCAGAGGTCAGAGATATCTTTTAAATTGAATTTCCAGTTTGCAATGAAATATAAAAAAATTTGTGCACTTGGAACAGAGTCAATACAGTCCTTAATTGTAAAAGGATAAGCTATCCAGTAAGGCAACATTTTCTGGTACCTTTCTTTCACATGAATTTCTGTAGAAAGAAAATCCTGAAACTGCCACAAAGTTCTGCTCCCTAGGAGGTGACTCCTTACCCAGATTCTTGGAGGTGTGTGGAAGAAATATCTGGAAAGAGAAGAACATTCTCCTTCTGCTTAGAAGAAAGTAAGGTTTGTGCTTTCCCACTGAAGCACAAAAATTTCTCTTAAATGCCTTGAAGAGCAAACCACAATGGTATGTAAAGCTAGTCTCATCAAATATTCTTCCTACCTTTTCAGTGCCATGAAGACATATATGAGTGCTGAAAACATGTTAAGAATAGATATTAAATGAAAACATATCAAGAGGTACACACAGGAGATTAAATTTTTCCAGTCTAAATGAAAAATGTTGAAAGATAGAATCACATGGTTCTCCTTCCAGTGTTTGTAGTACCCCATTTAGCAGAATTGCTTAAGCTATTAAACAATAAGACTTTGCTATAAAAATTAAACTGCCTGATATGCTAGCACTTGGCATTTCAGGAAGCAGTGTCTATGTTAATCTTTTGGAATATTTATGTCTTTCAGGTGCACTGAGAAGAATGAACTGCAAACATACTGGATTTTTGAGTAGCCATTAGGGACTTATTAAGTATTACAACATTTTCTTTTAGCATCAGTCTGATGTGTGACCATCCAGTTCTTCAAATACTAAAGATCAATAGTAACACAAGATATTTTTAATCTTTTTTTTTTTTGGCCTATGAGTCTTCAACCTATGGATAACAATAAATCTTTTTTCGGTGTAAAAACACGATATGCAACCACATGAAGTGATTTAAACTGGTAACTTAAGAATGCTGTTGCACTGCTGTACAAAGAGAAATGGATTTATAAGTGATCTAAGGATGGACCTTTGCTTTTCAGGGTCTGACATTCAGACCCAGTAAAGCTGACAGTGGGAGTGCCTTCGGCAGTTCTATTCCAAGGGAACAACTCTGTCTAAAGAGGTTAAGCAGAAGAGGAGGGATGCAATGAGTGAATGGTGGAGTTTAATGTAATTTGTTTTACAAAGAAATCTTCTGTGTCTAAAATTTGAGTTTATCAGTATTTTACCATTCACTTTTTTTTTGTTGTTTTCTAATGAGCTTTTTCCTCAACTCCCCAATATTTTCCAAGAATGGGTGTTTGTGACAAGCTGCTCAGTTTCTTTTATTTCTGATCCCATTTATCATTAGTGGTGCAGAAAAGGAATAACAGAAGTAATGATACAAACCACACTGATTTCACTCAGAACCTGCAGTTAAACATAGCATCTGATTCAGATCAGTAGTAATTATTAATATTTAATGATCTTAAAGTGATTATACACTACTTGTTTTCATCTAAAAGGAATAAGAACAAGAGCTCTGGTTTGACAATATGAAGTTGAAGAAAATAAAATCTTTGGACAGTGTTGGTTTCCTGCTGCCATAACTGGTTGCCTGAACTATCAAGAGAGTACATCATAACTATAAATGTTAAGCAAGATCTACTAACCAAAATAAAACTGTTCGGATCCTCTTTCCATGAGATAAAAATTAATCTAAAGACAAAAGAAGAAAGGTGTCATCTTTCCACTTAATATTTAGTGATATGCACAAAACCATGTAAAACAAATCATGTTTATAGGAAACTTCTAAGATAAACAGAGAGACAATAAATCCCTACATAAATGTATATACATGCTTATTTATATTGTCACACATGAACTATTTCGGTAGGCTTATTCTCTGGGAAATCTTTCTGGTCCTCAGTCTTCCTGGAAGACAGCTGATCTTTCTCAATTTTTTAGTATTTTACTACAATAAAGAATCTCATATGATTTTATATTGCCTTTCATAGGAATGTGAAAGTCCTGGAAAGCTTCTCTTCAAAGCTATGGCGGTTACTCCACTGTCTGCCTTAAAGAATTCCCATTTGGCAATTTCTTTGCACATCTACTATAGCTATTCAATATTTACCAGTTGTACCTGCCAGGTTAATGTGGTGTTAAGGCCTCAAGCCCTGGTGTTTTAAGTTATTGAAACAGATATATCCTAATTATGGATTAAATGAAGCTGATAACTAATTGTGATGAAGACATTACTATGCTTGTGTTTACATAATTAAGAATATGCAGTTATTATAACTTAGTTAAAAGTTAAATGAATAGCATATTAAAGCCATCACATAGTTCTTCCATACTGTAAAGCTTGACCCCATTAGAAAGACCAGTCTCAGTGTCCTCATGTTCTTTTATTTAAGATGTTTTCCACATCTTTGGGCACTTTCATTTCCTCTCAAGCCAAGGGAGTTTCTTCACCCCTTAGTAGTGCTTATTGCTACCCATTTTATTTTTGGTTTTGAAGTTTGGTGCAGTTATGGGGAAAAAATGCAAAAAGAGAGATCCTTGGATGCATCTGACAAAGTAACATTTTGTCATGCAGTGTCAGCTCATCAAGATACAGCACAAAACTTGCTTTCAGGGGAAAAAAAATCTGAAATACAAATTATTTTTTTTTGGTCTAAATAGTTCAAGCATTCCATGCTGCCACCTCTCAGACTTCCCTGTTGGTCAACTAATGCACTGTACAATCTTAGCACAGCCTGACTTTCTGGGTGAACTGGGAGAAATAACAAAATGCCATTAGGAAAGATTTGTGTGACAAGGAGCAGATACCTTAGCAAGTGTATTATTCAGCCTTGAACCTCCCCACACAACAAGCTTCAGATCTGGGTCCATAGATGCAGTGAAAAAAGATCAAAAGAGGTTCTTATCTTGACTGAATTAATTTGCTTGATGCGACACAAAATGCAATCAACTTTAATACATTCCTTGAAAGGTCAGCTTGAAGGATTAGAGCAGTTTGATTGTGAAGTGTGCCCAGAAATCTCGATCCGAGAGAGGATGATGAATTTCTTCAAATTATTACTGGAGCAATAAAAAGCACAAGGTTGAAATGTTTGAAAATTAGGTGTGCTCACATAATTTCCAACTCATTGGTTTCCCATCTAGAAAGGAAGAAATGGCCTGGGGAATTCTTTGAAGATGTGAATCATGAAAAACATTCATCTAAAGGCAGCTATAGGTTCAGCTTTCTGTAGAAATGGATATTAAAGTCCCCTGAGGAAATCCAAAGGCAGCTGTAGTGCCGAGGCATATGCCTTCGGATGGTAGGAAAAGTTCATCCAAGTAGGTGAATTCCCACACAAACTTTTCTTCTAGATGCTTGTGGGGACTTTGGCACTGTGACGCAGAGCGACAGAGGATTTTCAAGAACATGCCAATAGCAGAGCATCCTCTCTATTCAGCATAAAGCGGGAAGCTGAGGAACACTTACCTGGCCGCAGTGAGAAGCAGTTCTCTTGATGACCGTCTGCAAAACATTCACCTCTTCAAGCCAGAGGAAAGAAGTCATAATTACTTTTTAGCAATTTAGTACTATTTGATTCTATTCAAAACCAGCACTGCCTGCCTTATGTCTAAATATAAAACTGTTTAGAGAGAACACTGACAAATATTGACAAAGTCTTGTACTATTTTCAGTCTAATTTCATCTTCTCAAAAATGTTACAGTTACAAATATCTAGTTATGTTTTCTTAAAGCTTCAAACGTGAATGGTGAATTTTAATAAGAATATATATATGTATTTTTTACACCTGCAATAATAGCAACACTTTTTTCCTGTCTACCACCAGCAAATTATACAATAGAAGCCAAGCTATGGATCTTCCAAAATTGCACTGAGAGTTTGATATTGAGAACCTCACTTGAACATATTTTGCTGTTCTGTTTTCTTTCTTTCTTCATATTCTTGGTATTCTTTCAAATACATTAAATCAGCAGATTCTATTACTGTGGACTAGAGAATTACCCAGGAAGGGAAAGAAAAAAAGGAAAATAACTAATATGCTAGGAAGTAAATAAAATATAGCAGCTTCCTGCTATGTCCATCGTCCATAGAGCTGTAGAGTTTCAAATGAATTTATGTTATTGAATATAAGGTTGAACTGAGAGAGACTTAAGTTAAACATTTTGGGGCAGCCAAACACAGTGAAAAAAAATAACATGAATGAGAAGGAAAATTTTAATATATTTCAAAACACAAAAAATATTTATTTGTTTTTAAATTATAACAATATGAAGGTTCCTTACCATCGTTCAATCTATCAAACATGTTGCTCTAGGTTATATGCAATATGGAAAAGATGTTGCTTTTTTAAAAAACAACAGAATTTTGAGTACAGTACAATAACATCTCTTGGAAATGCAATACATGATGTTGAAATTAAAAGCTTAAAGAACACTGTGCTCTTATAAGACTTAGATTTATCTGTTAGATAGAGCAAAGGAATACTCAATAATGATCACACATTTACCAAATGCAGACATGCTTTTAATTTTGAAGAACCAGAGATAACAGAATATATGAATTTAGGGGGAAAGATTAGTCTGAGTACTAGTTATGCTATTAAGCTGTGGAAACTTCATACAAGTTCCCAGATGTCTTTGATTTAGACAGGGATATTTTGTATCAGAATAGCTGTTTTCAATTTTTTTATTGTCAGACCATGGCAAATTAGAGTGGAAGTATGAGCAGATCTCTGTCTGTGAAGTCAAATCGAGGGAAAGTAATATGAACTCATTTACAACCTCAGAATGTTGTAAAATACCACAACAGCTTATATTTCTCACAGGAATAAAAATCTACACATAATAATGGAAATCAAGTAAGACATTAGCAATTGAAAATTGCCCTTCCTGTCAAAAACAGGTGTTTAACATTGTCTGCCTCTCCCTGGTAATTTGAATTGCTTTTCTTAGTTCTTGCACATCACATATGCTCTTCCCCTGCCTTTCTCTGTTTATCCTAGTTTATCGTATCCTTTCACTTAAGTATTTCAGCTTAGCAGTATGTAGTTCTGACTCAGCTCCCCTTTTTCCTTGCTTCTTTCTTTCATGTTTTTTTAAAGAATAGGCTTAGGAGACCTATACACAAGTGTAAAAGATTTGAAAATAGTATGAGAGCTTCTATATGATAGAACATGACTCTTGAGACACTTCATCCCTTTGTAGTTGTCCACCCATTCTACTGCTTAGATGTTACAATCAAGCTACTACCTAATTTCCAATTTATTGCTCTACTGAGTATGCTGTTTCTTAGAATGCATTAAGTCACATAAGTAGTTCTGCTGCCTTTTTTAGACTTAATTCGCTATGTCTGTGACTGTATTTATTGCTGCATGAAGACTTTAATTCAGTTTAACAAGATTAAAGCAGAAAAAAAAAAAAAAAAAGCAATCTCCAGGAAAAAAAGCAATCTACAGAAGTAAATGTTCTCATGTAGTCAAACCGTTCCAAACTTCAAAATTTTAGAGAACTGATAGTGATGTTAAAGATACAGAAAGTGATGTGAAAGAGACACAAATAGATTGCTTTGTGTTATTGCTAAGTATGGCTGTTTTGTTTGCAAGATTCTTAAATTTTAATTCATTTTATGACAGCTGTGTATACTTTAAACAGAAAAAAAAAAGTTTTATTAAGAACATATATTTATTTATGACTTCCTTTCCTCATAGCATAAGGAAACATTCACACAGCAAGAAAAGGCAATAGAAGTCCAGAGAGATGTTGTTCACAATGATAATGCCTGACAATATTCTAGCAATGAACAGGGGAAAAAAAAAACCACCCTTCAAAAGACATACAAAAGGACATTTCCTATTTATGCAAATTAGGATCATGTAAGGAAAGATCAAACTAGCTTTCCTACAGAGTGCCAATTTGTTAAATGGAACAGATTGAAAATAATAGGGCATTTCACACAGGCATAGGACATGCCGGCTTATTCCAAGCTAAATGGGATCACAAACAGTAATTTGAAAATAGCAGGTCATATGATCTGTCATCCTGGAGTAGACACCCATAAGCAAGGTAGTGAGTTTGTTAACCCATCATAAAAGCTCTCCATTTTCTGGCTTGATATAGATGAATTTTATATTTCTAGAGAAAGGAGGCCTTTGTTTCCAAGCACCAGAAAAGTTGTCACATAATTTGGAAAGCTTGCAGCTCTTTGTAATGATGCCAGTTTGGTAGAAAAAGAATAAATTGCACCATGTGTTATTTACAAAAATAATTCCAGCTATGTCTGGATTCTTTTCTGAAACAGGTTTAGAGCCTCAGGAAAATAACTGAAGTAAAATCAAATTGCCTATGTAAAATTTGTCAGAGAGAAATTTCTTTATAAATTAATAAGTTCTGACTCTTCCACCTCCAGAGAAAATAGCTTGTTTCAGTCAGATACCAGCTGGAACCAGCTTTTTGTTGAAAGACTCACAGTAGGGTTTAGAGAAAACCATGCCTACTCCCTATGTCCTTTGAGCTGTTTCAAATGATCTATTTTGATTATCAGGGCAAAAACCTGATACATCAGGAAAAGGCTGCTATCACTAAGCTTTAGCCAGTCAATATTCTTGTTTTTACTTTCTATTTGCAGAAAAATAATTTTTAAATTTCATATACATCATTGAGCATAGCAAGAAGTGTCTGTGTCCACTCCCCAAATGATTGATGAGCTTCTGTATAATTCTTTTTTTCCACACTCTGGCTCGTTGTTTGGTACTTCAGAGTTTCTAGCATCTCAGAAACCACCTCTGGTCTCCCACACAAGAAGTGTTCAGAAGGTAAACTCTTTCTGTAAATCTGTTCTCTCAAAATGTGTTATTCAGACCAAGACCAATGGCCAAGAAAATGACTGGAAAAAATTCTAAACAAATAGAAAATCTGAATAAACACTGGTCACTGAAAGTATTCAAACAACAAATTTGTAGTCTTTTACTGTGGTCAGTGTAGCCCACATTCTGTAAGATGCTTAAAGAAAGGTGTGGGGTAGGAATAGTTCTCTTGTGGGCTGAACGTGAATTTGTGAAATGAAGTAGGAGGCCTTTTTTTGGGAGCAGTGGTCTTTAGGAAACATCTATGGCTTTTGATATGCTCATTCTCATCAAATCAATAGGATAGTTCCAAGTTTTATTCTAACCCTTAACTGAAACAGAGCCTGAAAACTCAGAAAAAATTAGAAATTATACATGTAGATGGACAGAAAGGATCTGTGAGCCTTTAAATTAGCTCTCTTAATACTAGCCAGGCTAATATTACCTAGTTAAAAGCATCAGGCACAGAACCTACAGTCCTGGTGCTTAGACACCTGGATGATGACTATGAATAGTGGTGTGGTATCAGTTACTGGGCAGCTGAGGGATCTTTTTTAGGAGAAGCTGATGTTCCTTCTCCTTTGGTGACTCCACAACTAGCTGCAATGAACAGGGCTTGCCAGCTCTGAAGCCCGGTAAGTAATGTGTGTTCTGACAGTTTCCCAGAGCGTTCTGCTCCTCAGCCTCTTCCAGATGGGTATGTTGGTTAGCCCAGGACTCCTGCCAGCCCTCTTGAACATCCTGGAAGAGCCTACTGACAGAAACACAATAAACCTCTTCCATTTCCCCTCCTTTCCTGGAAATGTCACCTGATCCTGACATATTGCTTCTTCCTCTTCAGAGAAACCTTTCATGGCAAACTCTACTTTGTGCCTGCACAGAGATAGAATCAATGGGTGAGGGCAACTGCCACCATGTCTGCTACTGCGGACACTGATGTATTTGAAGATTGGGTTTTGAATATTCACACTAATTTTTCTGTAGTGATGGATATTTCTCACATTTCTTTCAAATAGATAATGGTGTGCATACTTAAAACAATCACAAATGACAGACTATTCTATATAGAGATATCAGTCTCATGAGACAGAAGCCCAAAAGCCAAGCAAGAATATAACTCATTAATATGCTTCTGCCCTGCCTGCAAACTCCCTACAGTAGGTGCAGATCTGTCATCCTTCCTCTGAAACTGTTGTTGCTGTAGTTTAGGATCACCACATTCATCGTATCACAGAATCATAGAATGTTAGAGTTTTGAAGGGACCTCGAAAGATCATCTAGTCCAACCCCCCTGCCAGAGCAGGATCACCTAGGTTGGGTCACAAAGGAACATGTCTAGGTGGGTTTTGACTACCTCCAGACAGGGAGACTCTACAACCTCCCTGAGCAGCCTGTGCAGTGTTCTGTCACACTCATCATGAAAAAGTTTCTCATTAGGTTTACATGGAACTTCCTGTGACCCAGCTTGCACCCATTGGCCCTTGTCCTATCAATGGACATCACTGAGAAGAGACTGGCTCCATCCTCCTGACACTTGCCCTTTACATATTTATAAACATTAATGAGGTCACCCCTCAGTGTCATTTTCTCCAAGTTAAAGAGATACAGCTCCCTCAGCCTTTCCTCATAAAGGAGATGTTGCACTCCCTTAATCATCTTTGTAGCTCTGTGCTGGACTGTTTCAAGCAGTTCCCTGTCCTTCTTGAACCGAGGGGCCCAGAACTGGACACAGTCTTCCAGATGTGGCCTCACCAGGGCAGAGGGGAGGAGAACCTCCCTCAACCTACTAACCACACCCCAAGATGCTGTTGGTCTTCTTGGCCACAAGGGCACATTACTTTCTCATGGTCATCCTGCTGTCCACCAGGACCCCCAGGGCCCTTTCCCCTACACTGCTTTCCAAAAGGTCAGTCCCTAATCTATACTGGTACATGGGGTTGTTCTTTCCCAGATGCAAGACTCAATATTTGTCCATGTTATATATAATTAAATTTCCTCCCACTCAACTGTCCAGCCTGTCTAGATCAAATCTATATGAGTTTTTATAAAGCATTGTCATGAAACACAAGAGAGCCACCACCAGCAGCAACAGCCTTAAAAACTTCTCTGCCTAAAAGCTTCTAATTCTCTTATGGTAGAGATCAGTGAATGGTGTTAGTCTCAGGCAACAGCTTTGAATCTTTTTTTTTCATAATGTAGGGATAACTAATGACAAGACACAAAGGTAAGGTAAGATGAAGGAAAAGGAAAAATAAATGACCAATAATCCATTTATCTTTCAATGTGACATAAGGACTTCTGAAAATCAGGGTAGCTATAGAAATAGAACAAGAAAAGAAGGGATGACCAGAAGCTTACAAGGAAGTTGAAGTACCAGGAGAAAGATACAAAAGAAATTTAAATTCTCATAGTAATTTGCATCTAAGGAGATGTACACAACATTTTATCTTTAATATTGCAGGATAACCATTGCAGAACCTCACGGGAGCTTTGAATGAGACCTTCCTGTTGGTGCACGCTGTTTGATGTGTACTGGAGGACATAGTGGATTTATGACCAACATGTCAACCTGTAAGCAGCATCTCCACTAAGCACTTTATGAACTTCTGGAACACAGCTGTTGTGTGAATTCCTTCCAAAATGAACAATGAACACTGCTCACATGTAATAAACACTGAGGTCCAAAACAACATTTAGTGAGTTGAATCAGTAAAATGACTTGTGTAAAGCTGTAATAATGCTTTGAACCTAAACTTACTATTAAAAACAGCCAAGTAAGACTAATTTTATGTCAAAGTACCTTTTTTTTTTTTTGTCAAAATACCAACCTTCCTTTCTCATTTCATTCATCTGTAGTTCACTATACCACACCCTTAGGAACAGTCTATTCTTAAAGTTACAGGGAATCATCATGACCTTCTGCCTGTCTAACATGATGCCTCCTACAGAGATGTCCAGGTTCATGTGAAATGAGCGTGTAAAGAGGTAAAAAACATCTAGGAGATGAAATTTCAGACCTTCCAAATTGAGAAGACTGGAACAGGGGAGAAAAGCCCTATTATCTCTGGACAACATAAGCATTTGTAAGTTTTACTAGAAGTAGTTTTCCTCATTCAGATTAGAATTTTATGGGCATCTGATGTACAGAGGACTCCTGATGTGCTCAAGCCTGTTCAGATTTTTGTCTGCAAGGGAAGTGCATGATGAACTGTCTTGAATAACTGTGAAAAGAGATAAAATTTTATTACCTAACATCTAAAGTTAGTCTGGGAAATCTGTGATATCAGAGAGTAAGACTGAAGTTAATGAGCTGCTTTCAGTGTGACAGGTTTCTTCGAAACAAGCTGTGTTTCCATATAGTGGTACCACTGAAGAAAAACTATCACAGAATTCATGAACGGGTCCATAATTAATTAGCTGCAAGAGCACAATGCTGCTTAATATAACATATGCTGACAGTGTCAGCATGGGACTTCATTTACAAAGACTCATGCACTGCCCCTGGAAAATCAGGAGTTACCAGTACCTGAAATGGTACACAATTGCAATTACTTCATTGTTATGCAGTTAAGAAAGTAATACTTACTCTTTGTGGCTATACCCTGCCTTTTCAATTACTTTAAGATTAATTGCATTAGACGTTTGTTACACCAAGTTGGAACAAGACATACATAGCACTTGATCATATATCATCACAAATG
Source organism: Chloroceryle amazona (assembly GCA_027560015.1). NCBI lineage: Eukaryota > Metazoa > Chordata > Aves > Coraciiformes > Cerylidae > Chloroceryle > Chloroceryle amazona. Next base: position 26,085 of record JANHFX010019047.1, on the reverse strand, counting down.
TAAGGCTTAAAGGCAACCCAAATGTTAAAGCTGTTTGAAGTTACTGTCAGTATACTCAAAGCAGGTAGGAGGGCAGACAGATTTGCCTTGAAGACTTCTCCTAAACAGTAAGCATTTTATTTGATGTTTTATTTTGTTTTATATGCTGATGTCTGCACCCAATTGTTTTAGCAGGCTGGACAGTTATTCAGAGAATAACATATTTTCTAAAGGAAAGAAGCAGCATATTAAAACCATTAATTAAGGAGATGTTTTATTCAAGTCTCAGAATAGCAGCCTTTTCATAATACATGTATGAAAGAAAATCATAAAAACAGACTGAAAGATTGAATGCTTAAAGATGTAAACTGTTATTGTTTCACATGCACAAAATGAGGAAATAATTTGTGTTCTCTCAATTTCACACCTTTTAACACTGCAATACCAGCTTGAAGTCTGAAGAAGTAAGGTCTAAATCTTTAAAGGTAAGAGGAAATTCTAAATAAGTAACTCAGGCTTTAATATTGAATTAACTTTGGTCTAATTAAAAACGGATTTAAACTCCCAAGTACAACTGAGAAGATGTAAGTTCTGAAGAGTTTCAGAAAATGGCTTGAATAAAAATTTAAAATATTACATAAAATACTGTGATGTTTTATGTAATATGAGGAAAGATAATTATAAATACTCTGTGT
>JANHFX010019045.1:113458-135515 GCA_027560015.1 Chloroceryle amazona | reverse complement strand
TGCTGGAGCGGGTCCAGAGGAGAGCGACGAGGCTGGGGAAGGGACTGGAGGGAAAGTCTTATGAGGAGAGGCTGAGGCTGTTCAGCCTGGAGAAGAGGAGACTCAGGGGGATCTTATCGCTCTACAACCACCTGAAAGGAAAGTTGTAGTCAGGTGGGGGTCAGGCTCTTCTCCCAGGACAAGAGGGCATGGCCTGAAGCTGCATCAGGGGAGGTTTAGGTTGGATCTTAGGAAGCACTTCGTCATAGAAAGGGTGATTTGACACTGGAATGGACTGTCTAGCGAGGTGGTGGAATTGCCATCCCTGGAGGTGTTTAAGGAAAGACTGGGTGCTGCACTTAGTGACATGGTCTAGCTGATGTCATGGTGTTGGATCATAGGCTGGACTTGATCTTGGAGGTCTATTCCAGCCTCAGAAATTCTGTGATTCTGTGAAAACCAATAGCATTTCCTATGCTTTGTATTAACTTGTAGGAATTCACAGATGTTTTTCTTGTATTTTGTGTGAAAACACAGATGTTTTTCTAGTATATTTGCATCACTACTTGGTACTGGTGAGACTGCAGCTTGAATACTGTGTTCAGTTTTGGGCTCCTCGCTCCAAGAAGGACATTGATCTGGTGAAGCATGTCCAGAAAAGGGCAAAAAAGCTTTTGAAGGGTCTAGAGAACAAGCCTTATGAGGAGTGGCTGAGAGAATGTATATTAATATGCTATTGTATTATATATAGAATACATCCTATATATTTTGTGTATAAATTATATACATATATGATTTAAATATATACACAAAGTTTCAAAACACGTCTATATCTGAAGAATTATTGCTAGAAACTTAATCACAACAGGAAAAGGAGATGTTAATGGGATGAAAATGATCACAAGAAAAACAAAATGAAAACAACCCAACAGATTAATCCCTGATTGTGTCTATTGTTCTACATAAATAAAAATGAAGTACCAGATCAATCTTTTTAAAATGTGTCATGTTTTGGCTTTGATGCAATGCAAAAATAATGACAACAGTGCTTGTTTCTCTACCAACCTACAACTTACAGACATATTTTTTCAGTGTTTCTTTGAGTTAGTGTAATAGCCTTTCATTAGAACAGTGAAAGAAATATTTCATCTGTAACAGAACTTGTACAGTATGGCTTTTTTAAGAGAAAACATTTTATTTCTTCCCTCCAGGTCAAGCTTCTTTTCACTTTAAGTACACCAGAGGTGAACATTAACTAATACAACTGGCAAAGTTTAGAGTGGTAGCAAAATTCCAGAAAAAAAAAATCCTAACCAACTGACTAGTAACTGTGGTGTGTACTTATTTATCCTAATATCTCTGTCAACCAGTTATCTTGGATCAGTAAAAAGAGATGCCCAGGAAAACAGGTATTTGTATATATCACTATATATGTGCTTACTCCAGGACCCCAGAGGTGTACAGCAAGGAGAGAAACAAATAAACAAATTACTATTTATAACAAAAATGTATAAACATATGTAGCTGTACTATTTACTGTGTATTTTCCAAGTCATCAAAAATTATCATTGTTAGGTTTCATTCGTGTGGAGTAGTTTATAGTTGGATTAACTTACTAAGTGTGAAGTGTTTTCTGTTCAGGCCTAGATGGTGGCAAAATGGGGATATTCCTTTAGAGACTGTGTGTCTGTCTTCAGTGCTGCTCAGTGCAGGCAGGGCAACATCAGTAGGTGTTAGCAGCAAGAAAAGAGCACCTGAAACAGTGATCAGTTTGCAAACTTAATTTTACAGATAGCTAATGAAAACCAAGAAGCTCCCAAATAATGATCTTCCACTTTGCAATCTTCTACACAAGAATGTCACAGTTCAAAATCATCCCTAATATTAAAATACCATATAATAGAAAATATAATAGTAAAACAAATAAACCCTCATTAAAATATTATGTAGAATGACATAAGGAGATGGCAATAGAAATGTGAACAGCCTCTTTGAGTGACTGAACATCAAGGAATTTGCCAACTGAAACTGCCTGCTTACAGAAAGAAAAACGAGAAAATGCTTCTCTCCCACAGGTGTGCCCAGGTGATTAAAGCAGATTAAGCTGTACATTGCTGATGTAGATTTGTTAATAGTAGTTAATTCCTGCAAGTAAAAATGTCACTAAAATATTGAGTTACTAATGCACTTCCGTGTTTGGTTGAAAGGAGACTGTGGACAACTAAGCAGTGTGTGATCAATGGAAAAACTTTGGGGAATGCCAGCTGCTCAATCAATTTTTAAATTATACATTTTTAATTTTCCCAGTTCATCTTTGAAGAAAATGGACAATGCTCTGAGCTTTGCTGCAGCTACTCTGAATTTATTTTTTCATATCTGTGCTCTTAGTGTGGCTTTGTGAGAAACAACTTTTCAAGAGAAGCTCAAGACTGTATTTCAAAGGACTGAAATTTATCTGGATATTCCAAAGTACCAGATACAGTACAGTACATACATGTACTGTCCCTTAGAAATAGTCTTCCACAGATTTAAACAGAATGATGGAATTTTATTTGAAAATAAAAAGCCTTCATATGTTTAAAAGGATTACATATTTATTTATCTGTTTTTAATATATAGCCCATGCCATATTCAGTGTACTCAGCAATAAAGGCTAGGGGAAATGGAGAGGAAAGGGGATGTTCTAAGTTACAGTCTTTATCTTCCCCAGTAACTGTTACATGTGATGGAGCTCTGCTTTCCTGGAAATAGCTGAACACCTGCCTGCAGATAGGAAGTAATCAGTTAACTCCTTTTCTTGAGTGTGCAGCTTTATTTTACCTATTAAAACTGTCTTTTTCTGGATCCATGAGTTTTCTTGCTTTTGTTCTTCTGATTCTCTTCCCCATCCTACCAAAGGAGAGTGAGCAAGAGGCTGTGTGGGGCTGAGCTGTGGGCAGATGTCAACCCACCACAGATGAAAATTCTTCTCTTGTGTATTTTAGAAGTAGAAGGATGTGCTTGGCTAGAAGATCATCATCTCAGCTAGAGAGGCAGAAGGAAAAGATGAATTAGAAGGGATTGGATGGGCTCCAAAAGACACAGTGAAACTGAGGGGAGATATTCCCTGATAGAACAACTATCCCACAGTGAAAAGTAGGAGGTTTTTTCTATTGTTATTTCCTCTCCCCCACCATTAGGCAGATAGGGAACTGTGTATTAAGTGCATGACAAGAGCTATTCTTCAGAGATAGTGATGTGGTCCCTGAACCCTTGAGATGGCTCTGCTTCCACTGTGTCTTTAAAGTCTGTACAGAAGAGGGCTTTGACTGAACAAAGTTAATGCTTTATTAGATCAGGAAGTGAAACACAGAGCTTTCAGAAGAAAAGAAAAAAACAAAACAAAACAAAACAATACAAACCAGCAATGAGAAAGACTAGAAAAAAGCAGTGTGTAAGCAAATCTCCCCTTTCCTTGCTATGTCTTTGCATAATGGTTTCAGAAAATCCCACAGAGTATCTGTGGGTACCCTGTGATTCTCACTGCTCCTTCTAGTCCCTCTCCCCTGCATGATGTGCTGATCAACCCTTGTGGAATGTGATTTTTTTCTCTGCTTGCAGAAGTCTCCACCTTAATCTGCAGTGCAGCAAGCAGGGCACGGAAAATAGGGCCTTGCTAACAAGCCACATACTTTTAAAAGACTTGACTTACATTCACACATATTAACTGTGAATATGTGACCTAAACACTTGCTAACAAGGAAGTCTACCTTTCCAAGTTTTCCTAGTCAGAGAAAACATGGGACAATTTCCACAAAACCTTATTGTACAGTAACTGAAGAAAGAGATTACAGAAAAAAAGATGTTTGGGAGGTAGCTCTTGTTCACCTGTTTCATTTTTTCATGCAAGAATAAGAAATAATATTTATGGTTTTATTTCTGTAAAGAAAATCAAAACTAATGGGGTTTGTTCATATTTAGGCCTAGTAAACTCTTTTTCTAGGAGTGATAGAGAACAAAGACAAAGAAAGTTAAGATAGGAGCAAATTAAACTCAATAGATCAGGTTTACATGGCATAAACTAGTCTCATCGGGGTTCATCCACATTACACTTTATTATTACAAAAGACTGGTAGACACTAAGAAATATTGTTATCAGAAAAAAAGCCCCAATACCTCCCAAGACTAAGTAGTCACCCCCATGAAACTTATTGCAAATGGAGGTCATCCTGTCAGATACTGAAATTATATTTTAGGACATATTTGTTGTTATGTATGTCATGATAAAGCAAGTCTCATGCTTTAAGAATTGGGAAGGATTTTCTCTTCCATGTGTTGCACAATATTACTGTTGCACTTGAATGCATTCATTTCTGGGATGCAGCAGAGGAAATATATTTCTTAGAGAAATTTCTTAGGGATTTCTTAGAGAAATTTCTTAGGGGATTTGCTGAGCCTGTTTTCTGATCAAGTACAGCTACCTCTATGCTCCAAACCCAAAACTGGGCTCCTGTAAGAGTGGCATCTTTAATTTCATATGTATTTACCTTGTGAAAATCTACTTTAGGACATTAAAATCTTGGAAGTGAAATTAGAGGTTAAAGCAGTTGCCATGTCCTCTCTGTAAATATGTAGAAAATGAGAAGCAAAACTTTTAAAGGCAAGATGAAATCAGAACTTAAAATATTCAGTATATTCAGAATGACACAGACACCTTTAAGGCTCTTCTAGAAGTTTTGACAAAAGATGATGTCTTTAATACAAGAAGATATTCAAGCATTTGCAAGCGGTTATTTTGTACTCTGAAGCTGGTAGTGTTCTGTTTAGTGGGCTGAAGGGAATTATCACTTTTGAAAAGATATTATCCTCTTTTGAAAATTGTATTGGAGAATATTTGACTCCCAAATTATGCTAGAGAACTCTAAAAATGTTCGGGTTTTTAATGTATGGTTTTACTTATTATCAAAGCTGCTGTCATGAAACATATAATCGCTCAGGACTTAACGCATAACAAGTGAAATAATAATAGCATCATTTCATCTTGATCAAGGTGTAGGAAATGGGACCCTTGTTTCATAAATATGTACACTGCCTGCAAGAAGTGAAGAAGATCTTACTTTGTTTTCCATAGATCAATATCTTTCTAGATAAAGATCGGGTCTGAAATTAAAAACTTATCTTAGTCTTCTCCATCTTTGTCTAATTTTGAGTATATGAATCTACATCCTCTTTCCTAGGATTGCACATCCTGAGATAGCTGAGAAGTTGAGATAATGTATTAAACTTCTACTGTTGGCCTGCTCATGACCATGTATTTTGTCTTTATACATTGCCAATGTATTGCCTTGCTAGTATCTTTTTTTTTCTGCCTGGAAGTGTTTAGAACTCACTGTTTTTCCCTCTCTGCCCCCAGGAAAGCAGTAAGTTTTCTGTAAATTGAACTTCAGAATGAAATTTCATATGAATTTCAACATGGGTCAAGGTAATTTTTTTGAAGTGGTAGTGTTTTGGTTTTGAGGGGAGGGAGGTGGTTGTGTGTGTGTGTGTTTTAGCTTTTCTCATTTGCCAAACAAATGTTATTTTATTTTCTCCTTCCCACAGCAAGTTTGACAGGTAAAAGAAAACATGAGTTATCATTTTATTCTTCCCTTTCTTTCTTTAGACTTTGACTCTCTCAGGAACACCACAGGAATTATTCTGTTAAGAGTAAGCATATCCTTAAGATTGTAGATTAATAATTTCAAATGAAAGTAGATGAAGCACATATTAGCTAAATATACTATTCTTTTTCCACCTTGACACAATTTTGTTTTTCTTATGTCCTTGGTGACCATTTACATTTTCTTAATGGACTGCTTTGACTTAATAATTGAGCCCTTACTGAACAAGCATTTTGACACCTAAAGATTTCTAGGAGGAATTCAATATACGATAAGGACTTTCTTTACTCTGTCAGCATCACTGCTTCCTGCTGTTGTAAGAATCATACTGGCTATGATTAATAAAACTACAATTAACATTGCTATAAACAGTGTATCAAAGTACATTTATACCTTGGTATGTAACTAGATTTTAATTTATATGTCAGAAATACACCATTCTGTGTTACGAGCTATAACTTTCTTTGAGATGGACATGTGGCCAAAACATGACATCCATCACTAGAAATGTAGAGGACGCTATCAACATGCTTTAAATGGAGATGTCTCACTATGCACTGGAATAAGGGAATTTCTGCTGTTCACTGCTTATTTGAGAGGGAAGTAACATCAGCACTTGAAACATCATTTATGTGTAAGCAGTTTAACAATCCTCTAGGACACATCAAACTTAAAACTTCTGTGTGAAACCTTTCTGATCACTTTCTATGAAATTCTAAATTAAAAACACCTACAGAGTATCTCTCTCATTCTCACTGAATTTTGTATACTCAAGCTTAGGTGAACTCTATGCTGACAAGGAAGAAAAGTAATTAACATTTTAAAATAAAAATTTAAGTTTCCTCTCTTGCTGCTTTTTTTTTCCAAAATGATCTACTTCTGTAATTATCCAGTCTTTTCTTCTTGATTATGCATATAATCTTCCCTCAAAATTAGAAAAAAGCAAACCATAAACTAGTGCTTAAAATCGGATACTTCTTGGTGAATTATGGTATCCTGGAGACATTTTGCATGTATGCTTTACTTGTATTTACATGTATTTCTTCTCCAAACTGGTGGAAAAGAGCACCTTTGTGAAAGATTTTGAGAGAGCTGACAGCATTACCAGTGGTTTATGGAGATGTGTCTGCTTTTCTGACAAGTTTACTGCAGGGAGCTCTACATGAAGTTTTAAAGAACAATGGGAATAGGGGTGGCAAAACTAGACTAAGAAAATAGACATGTTGGAAGTAACCATTTTAATAAACAAGGGAGAAAATATGTTTTGGTCAGGTCCTATTGGAGTACCTTCTCAGAGGCACACTATTTTCTATACTTGAAATAGGGGAACTATGGTTTTCAGATTTTTAGCCCCAGCTTTTATTGTCATAGATTTGGGGTGGTTGTGGTGTATTTATTTTCTGCACCAGTAATGTCCAGGGAATTCTGAGACCAACACTGCTGTATTACTTATTTAGATATTTTAAGTACTGGGTACTGGATATTTTAAGCACTGGGTACTCAGTATAAGGAAAGCAATACACTGGAAACAATCAAATTTATGTTTTGGACATGAAAACCATTTTGCTACTGAGCACTGTTAAATGGCATATTCACTTGTTTATTAATTCCAGTAAGCTATATTGCAATACTTAATGTCTTGGTTCCACTAAAACCAGTGGGATATAATGTATCAAATTTAATGGATTCATGACTTTAAACAGATGGTAAAATGTCATGTAAGATTTCCTTATTTGTCAACCACTTATTAAATGCATTTACAATTGCACAGAATATTCTAGGAAATAAACTAAATCTGAGTGATAATATTTCTTATTTTGTAGGAGACTTTGCCTTTAGTGACATTAGATTGATAAGCTACAAGAAAACTGCAGATGTCTTAAAACGGTCACACTCCTATTCTAGACACATGTAACATTACTGTCTGGAGATATCATTCATCTTGATTGCACTGGCATCAAATGGTTCATCCGTTCTTAATCTTCAGTAAAAATATGTAGGTCTTCTACAGGATGCAACAAAAGGGGAATGAAATCAGTATCAGAAATCCATAATGTTTCATTCCTTACCAACATCATTTTAAACTCACAGTGTATCTCTTTCTGGAGGAGGGGAGGGGGGGAAGACAGAAGAAAGAAAAAAGAAGAAGGATCATTCTTTCTCTTACATTGTACATTTAGGGTTGTAAAATAAAAGCTACCTTGTCCAAAGTTCAAATTCTATCTGATAGCTTTGAGCAAACTGCAAATGCTGTCAGATAGAGAAGAAAGCAATATTCGTATCTTCCCACGGGAAGAAGTAAAAATTACTTGCTTACTACAGGCCATTTTTATATCTAAAATTAAATACATGTCAAATATTAAATCAGATGTGTAACAATGATTGCAACATTTTTTTGGAAATCTATACCTTTGTATATAGACATATATGCATGTTAAATATGTGCATTCACACCACTGAAATACACATGACAAGTGAACAATTTCTATTTTGGTATCCAAACCCAAGCCTTCATTAATTTATTTTTTTCCTGATGGATGCTTAGCACTCTCAAAGCTCTGCGGGCTTCTCCAAAATGTCTCCATTGGAGAACAAGATTCCTGTTTGATATTACAAGAAGCATTTAGTACAATGACTTATGATGATCACCTGCACTTTTAGCCACATAGTCACTGCACAGGGCAAAGCTATCAATCATTTGTGGTACGATGAAGCACAACAGTTATCCTGGAGCACAGCCTGTGCCTCAGGAGGGCACTTGGCCTGGAGTTTGTTTCCTTCTAGGGATGTGGCTTGATACTTGCCAGTAACATAAAATCAGGGTATAAGATCAAGCAATTTAAACCGGTGCAGAATATTTATTTATTTGTAATTAAAGGATGACTATGTGTTTGTAGTTGCACATATCCTTTTAAGTTAAAGTTTACCTAGAAAAAGGGTCTTAAAATCAACCCACTCATTACACTACCTTGCTTGCTATCATTAAGGAGAAAAAAAAATGGAGTGGTTAGCAAGATTTTTTCTTTCTTGGAAGGTTATTTTAAAGCTCCTTACCTCAGGAATATTTCTGCTTCATCTAATACACCAAAGTCTAGCTTATTAAATGATTATTGTTCAATTTGGTGATTCTTACATTAGTAAAATAAAGGTGATATTGAAAATGTTGTAGAAACATTCTGAATGTCTTGTTTGCCAGCAGTTGTCTTCTGGGGTGGTTATTCAGCATTTATTTGTTTGGTGGTTTGGGTTTTTTGCTTGCTGGGGTTTTTTTAAGAGGGTTTCAATTAAATAAACAAAGTACAAGAGTAGATCAAGAGTATTAAATATGGTTTCTGGACTGATGTCAACAGAACAATTAAGCAAGTTTATTTTTGCTTTTGGTAAATAAGGATATATAAAGCAAGAAATGGGAACAAAACTCTGGCCACTAACTCCACAAATCAATAAGTGCTGAGCATAAAACTTCAGGAAGCAGGAAGTCAGATGTTACCTTTTGCAGATTAATGTTGACACTTATTAATGCACCTGCTTATTTGCAAACCAGCTCATATTTCATCTTATTACAGTAACAGATAAAACTAGAGTACATATAGAATACTGCTGTGACTGATTGCTATTAAAATTCTCTTGCTACTGAAGAGTATTAAGTTTCCCAGTTTCCAGTGAATTTTGTGGAAATTGATGGATTATGTCAGCTTCTGAGCCATTTAGATTCATTGGGATTATGGTATTCAGATACGGTAAACAAATAAATTTACCTGAACATTGTGTTCATTTTTTATTTAAACACAGATCTACATAATGCAATTTTTTCATGTGAGTTGAAGTTTTCATGTAAGCAGACTTGATCATTTTTTATATGAGAGACTGCTTAGATCAGTTGTGAAGCTGAGAAGGACCGAGATAGAGCCTAGGTGAATTATCTCCATTGCTGAACAAACAGTGCAAGGACTTTGGGTAACATATGGCTTTTCCCAGGTTGTCAGCTGCCCAGGAAGTCAGCAGCTGGAGCCTAAGAAAGCTATTAATTTACTATACCCTCAATTCTTGCCTGTCACTGGGATAATGACGAAAACTGAAGCTCATGCTTTGAAAACCTTTCTAAAATATGAAATTTCTGCAAAGGTAATCTTCAATAACTTTATAGTGGTTCTGAAAAGTGTCTTGGGTGAAGGTCTATAGGAGAAGGCAGTCTTGATCTGCTATCAGTTGACATTATACCTCACTTAGAAATATACTTAACAAAAAATCCCAATGACATTACTGAATTTTGAGTTTAAGACATTGTGGCAAATTCTAAAGCTCCTTTAGACTTGAAGAGAAACAAATTTTTGACTTAGTAATACAACAGTTTCTGCTTTGCTTAGGAAGATTTTGTAAGAGTATTTTACTCTATTTATTTTTTTTATTTTTCTTTCTAAGAAATCCAGACAAAAATTCAGAAGCATGCTTCCCCTCACACCCTCACCTACACCCTTCTCTCCCCCACCCATCTTACTGGAAGAAAATAAAAGCATTTGGAAAAGAATTGTATTTGACAGCTCAGATATCTGTTTCCTTATCTAGAGGATGAATTTATTTCTGTTTTCTGTCAGAACGTGAAGAACATTTTTTGATACCTCAGGATTTAAGCATGTTCCTCAATGGCCTGATGTAATTTTGGTTATTATTGGACTACTGCTCTCCATTTTTCCTAAACAAAGTACTGTGGAGGTACACTTTGTTCGCAAATGCATGAGGCATCCTGGGGAGAATCACTAAGGTCCAGTTTATAAGTCAGTAGACCTTTATCCTATTTTCTTGAAGTCACCCTTAACTCAACGCTGAAAAACGTAAAGTGTTTATGAAGGATAGAGCTAAAAGAATTAGAAGGAAACAAGTTATTAATCTACTTCCATTAAGTTTAAAACATAAAAGTATCTTTTCTGTTATCTACCTGATGTCCTGACCCCCATCATTCAGAGATTCTGTAATTTTGAAAACCATCTACCTCAGGATGTATCTATTAGAGGAGAATCTTTTGCAGTGAAGCAAAAGTGAAGTCCCTCCTTTTTGAAGTATTATTTCTTTTTTTTTTTTTTTCTTATCTAACAGATATCAGAAATGGCTAGAATAATTAAAATAAGAATTGTTTCCCTTTGAAAATGTCTCCGTTAAAATACATGCTGTCCTTTTGACCAAGTAGTTAACACTTTTCATGAAGAGAAACACCTCTCTTGTGGTACATTTCAGTGTGAAGAAATCCTCTGTATCAAACTTTTGCTTTACATCAGCCTGTGCAATGATGGTGTGCTTGACTTAAAAAAATGAAAAAAATAAAATAAAAAGCATCTCGATGAGCTAAATGTTCACAGTTCATTGTTGGCTCCTTGCTGATGTGGTTGTAAGTGACCACATGGAGGTGAGAGTTTTCAACTGGCCCCATGAAGACTTGGGCTGACACTTCTCTTCCTCTTGAGCTACTGGCCTTAACACCGTTAGAGGCTCTGCTTGCAACTGTGAAAGGATAGAGCAAAGCTTCACTTTTCAATGAGTTGCTCCTGTTTGCCTCTCATTTATGGACTTTCAGAGTGCTCTGGCAAAAAAAGAGCTCTGATAAGTGCCATTTTCAAACCACAGAGGACATGAGTTTGCTCACTGAGAAAAGAAATACAACAAACACATTTTCTGTGTGTTGTCCAGGATAATCTGGCAAAGGCTTCAGCTCCACAAAAAAAGGAAGGCAAACCTAAAAGCAAGGAAAGGAATGAGCCTCAAATCTTCCAAAACATGAGATGGTAGGCTAAAATTCCTGAGTGTGTGGTTGCTTGCTAGAGCCTGCTATTACTAAAACAGTATTGTGTGCTGCACAGCAGCACTCAGTAATGTGAATATTGGCTGAATGAATAGGCTGAATTTCCTAAAATAGTGAAGTTGTTCTACCTTGTGGCATTTTGAGGCAGTGTTAATTTCTCTATATACAAACATCATGACACATCTTAACATTTGCCCCAAAAATGTCCTAGAAACTCTGTGGTGTATGAATCCTATACAAGCCTGAGTCTGTGATTAATATCGAATATGGGAAAGAGACACCGTTAGAAGAGCAGTATGAGAGGCAGGGACAAAGAAACAGTCTGAGTTGGGCAGAAATGGTGCACTAGATTAGACAGACTGAGAACAGTCCATCCCTGGAATTCTAGTTCTTGGTCTCCTGTATATTGTTGTGAAAAGTTTAACAGCAATCTACATCTGAGATAGTACATGAGCTCAGAACTCTGCTTTAGCAGTGGTTCAGAAAAGGGAATATTGCATCAATTAGCTTCCTTCCCAGAATCTGTAAGAGAAGCAGCATTTTCTGCATGTTGAAAATTTCTTTCTTTCATTAAGAAACTAACTCCAAAATTACATAAGCAATTCTTCCAGTGCTTATTTCTGCTTTTAGGATGGGAAACAAAAAATTATAGATGAACTACTAGGAAGGAATGGAAAGAGATGAATGATCAAAAGTGTCAAAAGACAACATGCAGCACAAGAATTAAAATTTGTATAGAAAGTTCCAGTGCGTAGACCTTATGGTGTGACAACCAGTCTGTACACTACAATAGGAAAATATTTTGCCAGATGGAAGAAATGTCACCAATATTTTTTTATCATGTTAGCCTTCCTGCATGTAGAAAGTAGAGTTTTCTTTCTATTTCTTTCATATCTTCTTGCTTGAGTTATGTGACCTGTTACATTGGTTTTAATGGGACGTCATAGAACATTTGGATGAAAGAGAGATTTGGTGTCACTGGAGTCACTGAGAGAAGCAAATGAAGCAAAATTCAGAACTGTTGTGGTAACAGCCTCAGATTATTTCATTAATGTTATGATTGGTTGTGATCTTCGAAACACCTCCATGCACGTGTGGACTCTCATACAATTACATGACAATGCACTTTTGTTAAAACTAGTTGACTTATTAGAAAAAAGTTAAAGAACTGAAGTTTTTTGTCTTCAGAGAAGCAATGTTCTGTAAGCAAAAATATCTGTACTCTACTTCAGTGTTTTCTGTTCCTTCTTTTTTTTTTTTCTCCCCAGTGAGGTCTCTATTAAAGGAAAAATAAAGATGTTGCTTTATTCCTTTACTGATTTTGTAAATATTAACTTTGCATCACTAAACTCTAAATCACCTATGAGAATATTTATTAGGAAAAAAGGGTGCTAATAAAAGCATTCAGGAAAAAAAGTTAGAGAATGTGAAGGAGACATTTAATTTCCTTCACAAAGATTCTGCTTTATCTATGCAACAGTTTAACAAGTTTTTAATTTTTGGTTTTTTTTGCAGATGAGGGAAAAAGAATCAACATCTGCCCCACTTTGTCTGAATACACATTACAAAGAGAAAGCTTGTCAGATAATGAAAACTATGTTTTTTTCAAAGTATTTATTGCAAATGAATGATCTCCTAAGACATGAAATGAAACAAACGTGCTTAGTTCAGACTTCTAAAACAGAAGTGAGGAAGGTGGAGTAAAAACTCTTCCAAATGGATTTTGTTATGAAAATGTTCTACACACTGTAGGTAGACTAAACAGCTAGACAATATTATATCATACAAACTCTTGATAAGGGACTGATTTTGAAAGCTCTATCTGTTTATCTGCTAACTTGTCTCTCTTCAAGCCAGGTTAAAACTTCAGCACTAGTGCAGCTTGAGGGAAGCCTATCCTTGAAGCCTCATCTCCAGGAGAGCTGTAATGTCCCAAAACACTTTTATGCCATTCCTCCCATGTCCAGACTGTCTTGGCACAGTGTCAGGTAACATAGCGTGAGCACCTGTCATTCTGTGTGTGCTTAAAAGAGACTGGTAAAGTTTTCATGGGACCTGCAAGTATTTTTACCACAGTATCTCTGATCGAGCTCTCTGATGGCACAGCTCTTCTCCCATCCCATTTGAAGTATGTCAGCAAAGGTGATTCAGCTGCATGAGTCCTCAGCACAGCCTTGCAGAGCACCTGCCTACCCCTTGGCGACACCTTTGATGGCTCAGAGCTGCAGCTCTGTCACCTATCAGCTCTCCACCCACTGAGTTTAGAAACTGTGTTCTTTTTATAGCATAGGTAGGAACAAGTGTATCTGAAAACATCTTGTCATCAAGTTTAAATGAAGGTCGGCACACTCCTTTTCTAGATTATTAATAGATTGGGTACTGGAAACACTTTGTGCTGGCTCACAAAGACAGGATGTCTGCAGGGAGACAGAGAAGATTCATGTGGTGACTTGTAGAGAAGACTCTGCAGGAAAGAGGCAATTCTTATATCTATTTTCTAACACAGAAATCAAGGAAGTAAATGGTCTAAGTTTACTATGTGCTGAGTTAAGGGAAAGTTGAGAGCACGAAGATTAAATAGCTCTTGTAAAGTTTTCTTGAGAGCGTGTGATGCTGGTTTGAATGGAGAACTTATCCACACTCTCATGGTACTTATTGTTCATATGGGTTCAGTGTTGTGCAAATGAACGAGCAAGGATGACCAATTCTAACAGTAAGTTCTGTAAGAGCACAAGACAAAGAGAAGAAGAATTTCTTAGTCTGCTACACAATTCATTAATTTAGGTAAATGAGATGCTAATACCATGTTTTTTAATGATATATATTTTTGGTAGAGTGCATTCTCAGTGCACATAAAACTCTCATTTGTATACTATTCAGACAGAGTACAAAACAGAACAAATAGTCTCACTTTCTTACTGCTTGTGATGATGCTAATGCATTTGTGTGTAGCATTGACATTTTCTCAGATCACTAATAGGTTTTCTCAGTCATATGGCCTGCAATTGTGACATGGTTTACTCTGCTTGGTTTTTGTCTTTACTGGGTTTGGGAATGATTAAGAAGTAGGGGTACATGCAATACTTAACAATTAAATAGTGTACTGGGACAAGAAGAAGAATTGAAGGTTTTAAAATGAGGAAATACTTTCTACCAGTCATGTCTTGAATCCTAAACTTTCAATTCTCAGAGTGTCTTTTTGTTTAAAACTTCACCTGGGAGACTTTTAACAGTATCTAGTAAATTTCTTGAAATTGAATTTTTATTTACTTTTGAAAAGAACTTTCTCATTATGCAAGGACAAATTAAGCATCTGTTAATTGTTGTCCTCCCTAACTCAATTAAATGTCATAAAGACACTTCATTCCACTAAAGTAGGCATTTAAGCTAATAAATTTAAAGGCCAGATCCTACTCCTGTTTAAACTGATTCACGAGAACTTGAGTCCATTCAGGTGTTTATACCACAATCACTGACAAAACATAGGCTCAGATCCACAGAACAAAAAAAATAGTTGCTTTTTTTCTGATGATGGGGAAGTACTAGATACCCTGTTTATACAGCTGCAAAATTAAAATTGCTATTATAACCAGTTGGTTGTCTAAGCTAAACCCTGTCTGGTTATCTGTTGAGCCTTACTGAGATTTGTATTACATGACATGAACCCCTTTCTGAAGATTCCTAAGTAATTTTCTTTCATGACAACGATAACAGGAGTTTCATCCATTGAATCAATACCTCTGTGACTCTTCGCACCCACTGAGAATGCAGGTGAATCAGACTAAAGGCTGCCTGACCAGCATGGTTTCAGATTCGTATCTTTTGCCTAATATAACTACACGGAATCATGTGGTGGAGCAGCAAGCACTTCTTCCTTGAAGAACTGTCACTTTCAATAGATATTTGAAAGTTTATTAGACTGGAGACTGACAGGGAGAGACTGTGTTCTCATTGAGCAGAAAGATATTTTTGCCTGGTGATTAGAAGGGGAGTGAATAGTCTTCCATTTACTTTTCTAATGACTGCTTAAAAATCTTCACTCCTCCACTCTTTCATATCTGGTGGAAAAGGCCTGTTGCATTTTCACATTTCCAGGGCTCCTCTGAAGTTAAATGAAGATTATTGTGTTGATGGTTTGAAAATAGAAAATAGATGGGATTTAGGCTAATACTTTTTGTGTGTATAGCAACTGGGTAGAATTTCAGCAGTCTAAACATAACTCTGTCTATGTGCCCAGTATTTCCAATTGTATCTAGGCAGCTTTTCAATAAATCCCAAAAGGGAATACTATGAATTTGCTTTTTGGTGATACTTACCTCTCTATTTTCTGGGCTCTGGGCCTTAATTTAATCTGACCAGGAGTTACTTCCAGAAATACTTTAATTAGTTTGACTATTTTATCATTAATTCTTGTATGCCTTGGTTTGTTGTGTCTGGAACTGGAGAAGCTATAGCATTCCCTCTGTATTAACAGTAGCCAGTAATGCTTGGTACAAGTCTGGTCTAAAATAGGAACGGTAAATTTTACCTTTTATCTTTTAGCAGGGATAATCATGCTTCCATGCTACCATTCCTTAAGGAAACTCTGAACAAAGTCTTTAAATGGAATCCAATATCGGATTTGGGTTTTTTGCTTAGGAGAAATTAATTTAAATGGAAATCTAGATAAGGAATGTGGGCACCTCCCTAAACTTCCCTTCAAAATCTGAAGCATCCTTTAAACTAACAGTCTGTCATGGTTTAGGGTCAGGGCAGCCCCTTAGACCAATAACAGATGTTCTCTGTTAACCACCCTCCCTCCCCAAAGGGGAAGAGAAAGGGAATAAAGGAGAGAGACAGTGATTAGAAAAGGAAACTAGAACAGCTTTCATGAAAATGAAAATAATAATAAAAAGAGAATATGTACAAATATATACAAAACCAGTATCAAACCCAACCCTCCTGATGGTAATTACATCACTGTCACCACTGACAGGGGGAGTCCCAGACTGGGCTCCACAGCAGACAGGAGCTGTGTTCAGAAGATGGCTTTTGGTACCAGATTCAGGAACACACCGATTGGGATCAAAGGCAGAATGGACAGAGTCCTCCTTGGATGCTCTGAGAAAGGAACCTAGAGAGGACCTGAGCCAAGCTGAGCAAAGCTGGCAAAGCAGTCCAAGAGGGGAGAGGAGCCTGGGAGCCCCCAGAGAGAGAGTGATGAGTGAGTGTGAAAGCAAGCTATAGACACTCAAGATCCCTCTGGTTTATTCCGAATATGATGTATATGGAATGGAATACCTCGTGGGTCAGTTTGGGATCACCTGACCTGCCCACTGCTCCCTGCAGGTTCAGTCTTTCACTCTCCCGCACCCCACAATGTGGTACACAAGACCCAGCAGTGGCCTTGGTCTGCATACCACTCCTTGATAGTAACTCTAAACATGGGGTGTTATCACTGCCAGCAGCAGACACTGCCTGTGAAAACAGGCTGCTGACTTCAGAAAGTGCAGTTAATTAGAAGAACTGAGATGAAAAGTAAAATCACTGAACAGAATTAGTTCTGTTCTCACTGAAACCAGGACACAGTCAATGGCATATTCAGCTAGTTGCCATTACAACTTGATTTCCTTTTGGATTAAAAAATCCAAAGCTGCCCATAAGTAAAAAACCCCAAACAAACAAGCAAAAAAAGTAGTTTGATTTCTGCTTTTAGCATTCCAAATATGAAATTTCTGGACAAAATTATTAGGCCCTTTAGTGTTGAGATGCTTCAATTTTTTTGTCATTCTTTAGCATGACATTTTCCAAGATCTTCCATACATCTCTCATTTTCTTTCCTTTTTTCTCATCATTATTTGTAGGGGGAAAGAAAAAAAAAAAAAGAAAAAGTGTTTGGTGATGGTTGGCTATTTGATCTGATCAGTAGACCTCATTCTGAGAAATACAGATATTTCATCATTTCAGAGAACAGGAAATTTGCAATTTCTTCCATCCAGACAGGTATCTTGCACGATATATTTTAGTTCCCAAGGGGTAAGGTATATCTGGTATCTAGGAATCTCTTCAATAAACCCTTCATTTTGGACAAATCCAGGAACAACTGTTACTACTCACTTTATGGTCCAGTACTTCAGTCTGTATTCTGGCTGTTCTAATGCATCATTCTCAGTGACTCCAGTGGGAATGTCACTGCAGCTCAAGAGCTGAAGAAGAAAGCATTATAAGCTCAGTCTAATACTCATTGAAGTTGGTTGGAAGCTTCATACTGATCTCAGAGTGCAGCCCTAGGCAAAACCAACTGTCCTCCACTGTAGTGTTTATATTTCATAAAAAAATGGCCTTGTATAAACGAATAAATAAAGCACTGGTAATATCTACTCTGGTATTGTACATTCATAATGGGCTTCATTTAAGAAGTCATTTTATATGATCTCCCTAGCACTGCTTGGCCAGTATATTGATGTAGTCTAATTGCCCTTCCTGTAATTTGAATAGCACAATTGTTATTGCTCAATGTCTCTCCTGTGGCTGCAGTCCTGGTCCATGTGTTCTATTATCAAAGCATCTGAATACCCACTACTGTTCCATGCCATTCTCTCTGCAATTGCCTGGCTTAAAGATCCGTTGCCACTGCAAGAGTATTTACCAGTTTTCAAACACTTAAGAGTTACCAGATCTGGTAGGGGTGATGAATTTATTTTTCTTCCTTTTGTTATGTGTTAAATAATTAATATTGATGGTTATATACCTGTGTAAGGCTTGTAAGCATTCACTCTGTTTTAATAACTGTCTTTGCACACAGGAAAATGCACTTGCTGTATATGCACAGATTGAGTCTGCAAAGCCCAAATGTCTTCATATCATTGCTGAAAAAAAGGACCATGCTTGCAAGTAAAGCTTGTGTCAGTTCTTCCATTATGTGCATTTTTGCTGCAGAAGATTAATCTCTCAAATAGTACTAGGGAGATTTCCCTGCTTATTGGCATTAAAAATATAGGTGTTGGGTTATATAACACTACTGCACATAGTACGCTGCACAATATAGGCAAACTTCAAATGAGCATAGATACATGTGAGGAGAGGGCAATGGTTCCAGCAGCCAGATCATTGGGGTATAGCACCACTACCTCCTTGCACTGACAAAGCTACCATCAGGTGAGGATATTTAGCCTGGCAGCAGCAGATGGCACAAATTCTTCTGGAGGAGAACCAACGGTGCAACTGCCTTGTTGTGACTTGTAGGAGTAGCAGAACATGAGCATAAATTTGTTATCTGTTGTTTTAGTTCTCATGTTATGTGCACAATTTAACTGATCTGTAATTTATGTTTTTCAGCTGTGAATGAAGGGTCCTTGAGTTGAAAATTGCTTTTGGAAGCATTTTTTCCTCAAAGGGAACATTAGTTGCTGTTTTCCAAAGGCCAGATATACTGTTGGAGTTCTCTGTTGCTTATCTTGCTTATTGTCTCCATTTGTTTTGTTGTCTCCTTCCGTCTTGTGTCTTAGGGACCAAAGACAGATGGGAGGACCAAATGCACCCAAGATTACTAAAGAAAAGGACAAGGAAAAGGTAGGGAATATTTTTGGTTTATTTTTTTGTGACAATTCACAGTACTGTCATAACAATTTATCTGGATGATGAGGTATATTTAGCCATATAGTATAATTTAAGACAGAAGGAGTACATTCCTTTATGATTCTTCAGTATGACTGCCATCTGCTTGCTTCGTTGAATTTATTATTGTCCTGGGAGTGACTTAGAGAGGTATTATTTTAGATGACCCTGATTTATTTCCTGCAAAGAGGGACTGTGTCTTCTAACTCCATCTACCTTTTGTGCAAAAGAACATTCAGATCCAGTACCACTTTTAAGAAGAGCAGCAGCAGCAAAATTTCAATTGTCAGGAGATAATTCAGTCTCTTTTTGAAAGGCATGAGTGCTGTTGCCATGCTGGTATATATTGTTGTCCTTAAGCTGTTTGTGAAGACTGAGTTCTTGCACAAACAATATAAAAAGCAAGCTCTTTATTTTATACCCTTCACAAAATTACAGAACACCTTTGTCTTTTTCTTTTTTTTTTTTATTTTTGTCTGAATATTTACAGATCTCATTCTATACTACCTCCTGGATGTCTTTCATGTTCTAGAAGCTTTCATTTTTCAACCTGTAGAATAGACAATCAAAAGCATGTAGTAAAATGTAATTTTTTTTTGTGGACAGAATAAAAATATTTTGTCTACATGTGAATGCATACTCGCACACAGAGGACCATATAGCAGGCACACAGCATCACGAGATAAGTGTACATATCAGATTGTCACATACAATGTCAATTTATACTACAGCTTAATTTATAGAGAACTACCAAGCGACGGAGCATGAAAGTGCACTGCAAGCTGACTCTGAACCTGAAATAAACTCCACTGAAGTGACCACCAGTAACAGTGTCTTTCAGTAGTAGAACTCAAGTGATTCTGAGACATCATGCAGTCAGGTAATTTTGATCTTGGGTTTTTTTGCAGTCATCCAACACTTTACTGTACAAATTTCTCAAAAGAACTCATAAGCATTAACTCATTTCTCTTGTACTGCAAGTGTTACATTTTTCATTATTATTTACTTCTACAGAAGAATAAAAGGGAATAAGACATAATATATGACTTGCTCAAAGTTTCAATTAAATTATCTTGCACAACAGAGATGATGAAAACAGCTTGTTTGTTACAGCTTAGACAATTAATGATATGAACCTGTTCTAGTCCTAGCATTTAGTGGATGAAGGAAGGGGCTATGAGTAGTAAATAATGAAAGCAATATTTTTTTTATTATACCCCTTGTAAATGTCTTGGTGACATTTAGGAGTCCTCAGAATGAAAACAATTTCTTGCCTTACCTGGAAATGTAACTTGGTGTTCTTGGCTTGCTCAGACATAACATAAACAGTTGAGATATCAGTTAGTTCTAGATGCTTAAAAATCATGGAGATCAATTTCCTAGTTATCAAGAGCTCTTCTCACTAGTTTTGGACCATTTTTACTATCCCTTTATCTGGTCTATTTAGCTTGGAACTTGTCAGTTTGAGAAAAATCAAAGGACTAAAATTTTGGGAGTGAAGACTTGGTGATCCATAGAGGAGTATGACTCTCATTTAGAAGACTATATTATGATTATCAGCATACACCTCAATTCATTCTACCAAAAAAAACACAATTGCACAAAAAGTAATGATTTTTTTTTTTAAGATTTGAAAAAAGCTTTGGTGGCATATATGTTTGTGCACACCACCTGCCTCCCAGTCAGCTGATTATTATTATTATAGCAGTTATTATTGCCATCTGCAAATTCTATTGTTTAAGTAACCAGGATGATTGTTCCAGACATCTGCATCACTTTTGCTTCTCTCTTGGAAGACCACAAATTAAAACTTATTTTAGACCACACTACACTTCTACCAAAATAGGGGTCAGAAAAATGTACTTACATTCAGAGATGCCACATCTGTTTGCCCTGGGGGAAGGGAAAATATAAGTTTTTCTGTAATTAGAGCACCGAGTCATCTACTCACTGTCACTCTAATATTTTACTGTTCTGTCACTGACAATGACAGATTGATTATGACTGAAGAGTTCATAATCAGGGAAATGTGTTTCAGGTAGATGGTATGTTTGTTTTTCTAGCTTGCAAGTGATAATTGTTCTTTTTGTTCAGCATGTAGATTATTACTAATGTAAAGCTTGTGAAACTACCCTGAACTACCCCTTGGCAAGGTTATTTTTGGTCAAGCAGGCAGTAACACACAAATATTTTCTTTGAGCCCTCATTTCTGAAGCAGTATGCTTTGTGAAGTAATAGCAACAAGACCTGTGTTTGTTTGTTTGTTTGTTTTTATTACGTATAGGTCTGAATGGTCAGATACATTTTAAAACTGAATTGAGAAAAACAGGATTCCCCTTTGTCCTTTGGATATATGCCTAAATATGTGGATTAGTCTTACTATGTTTATACTGAGTTGATTTCTATTCGGCATCAACATTGCATGATCACCAGTCAAAATGTCTATCCACAGAACCTAGGCAGTGCATACACACAATATGAAAAACACTAACATATTCAATTTACCTGTTGTATGAAATGAATAGGGAAATTAAAGATAGAGCTGTAAGTAGAAAACACATCATAGCTAACATATGTTTTGAAAGCAGTTTGCCTCCAGGCAGACATGGATGAAAGCATTGGTAAGGATGAAGAAAGTAATCTATGGAGATGATATGCAGAATTTCATGGAAATATTTCTCTTTAGATATGAACAAGAATTTTTAGAACTCCTTGATTATGTGAGATGTCATTTTGGTCAGTAAATAAATCCTTTTGCACCATTAAAAATTATTCTCAACAACTGAATTAATTCCACTAATTAGATCTTACCTAATGCCCATAATTCCTCTGATAACTCAGTGTTAAGAAAAAACTTGTCAAGTCATCCATATTCACCAGATCTGATTATGAAAAGTAACTCAGAGCAACTCTGTAGAAGATACTGGATTTACATTAATATACACCCAGTATCTGAAGAAAAATCAGGCTCTATCATACTGCATTATTTTGGTGACACATAGTAAATATCCTGAAGCTGTCATTTAAATCTGATACTAAGTATAAATCT